>JAVCKT010023207.1:15116-34756 GCA_032273925.1 Rhynchotus rufescens
CACACCACCCCTCTTGCCGCGCTCGCACCCCACTCACCCCACACAACACACACAGCACGCTGCACCCACAAACAACACCCTACAACGCACTCGCCTCTTCATCTATACACTCACTTCACAACAACACCTACAATCACAAACCTGCAGCACACACAACCGCCTGCCCAAAACAACATGCTCTCCTCAACAGCCTTCTCTCTTCAACTCACACCTGCACGAAAGCCCAGCAAAAGCACACCCCCAGCTCCAAGATAAAGCCTACAGCACCCAGTATTCCCAGGCGGTCTCCCATCCAACATCTACTAACCGGGCCCGACCCTGCTTAGCTTCTGAGATCAGACGAGATCGGGCGTTTTCAGGGTGGTATGGCTGTAGGCACCACCTGCATACACACCACCCCTCTTCAACACACATCCTGCACACACACACACACACACACACACACCCACTCACACCACACCACCCCTCTTGCTGTGCTTGCACCCTGCTCACCCCACACAACACAGAACACACACAGAACTGGAACACCACTGGCCAAAACACCACGCTCCGCTCAGAAGCCTGGCTCTGGCTACCTGCACGAAAGGCCAGCACACCTTGTGAACCTTGAAATGAAAGACCACTTGCAACAGCATCTTCACATGCTGTCCGCACAACATTAGCAACGCACGTACAGCCAGAGGTACCGTGACCGCAGAAAAAGAGACCGCCATCCCTTGGGAGAAGCCTATAGCTCACGCTTCACCCAGTCCTACGTCATTCTCTTCCTTACCTCTAGCATCCCAGCTGATTTTTTTTTTTTTTTGGATTTTTTTTTAATGCATTATCTATAAGCTCCCTTACCTCATTGCCAAGAACCCTGTTCCCCATTTGCAAAAGATTAATCCTATCCCACGCTATCTTGCTTGGTGCTATTTAAGGCTTTGCCTTGCCCAAGAACAGCAAATTTTTGCTACTATGCCAGCCTTCGAGTCACTTGTTAACACACTGCATCCTTTTTTTTCCCTCCTTGTGGCTGTGAGCACCAGGGAGAATGATGCAGATTATGACCTACACACCCAAGTATCCTGGGATAGTCCTCTTCCTTTCCTCTCATACACAGAGGCAGCAACGGGTAATGTAGTCCGTGGGTCAAATCATACTGGAAAGTTTCCAGGCAACATCTTTAACATGGGCCCCCAGAAGACAGCATTCTTCCCTTACAGGGGAGGACCCTTTCTACATATTCAAACCTGTTTCCTTTATTGTGGAATCATGAATGACTAACTCACCTGTTGTTCCTCTTGCACGCAATCAGAATACGAGTGACTGTTCTTTCTGACCCTGGATTTATCTCTGAAAGAGAGGGACTCTTGCCTTCACCATCCACTGTTGCCCTTCGTCCTCCAAGACATCACGCCTGTTCCATTGAGGTACTTGGTACAGTGAGATGGAAAAACACATATTTCTCTTGCCACCAGAAGCCTGCACTTTTTTTTTTTTTTCCATTCATCTTGGTATCTTCTGCCTTGTGTCAGTCACGGGATGGATATCCCAGGGCTTTTTTGTTGGGAACTTCCTGGTGCCTGCTTGGGTTTTTCAGAGGTCAAAGCCTAACACCACCAGTCTTTTCCCCCCCTCTCTGAATCCCCGAATCTCCATAGCTTTTCCACCTCTTACAGCTCAGCTACTACGCTGAGCAGACCTTCTGCCTGCTCATATCTCACACAGTCACTATCTCACCAGGTGCCAAGCTTCCAGACTCAATCCAGCCTCGCAGCTGGCCGGCGGTGTGTTTTCCGCGTCAGGGCGGGTTCCTCTCTCCATTTTGGCGCTCGCACCTACGCCTCTGCCATGCGCACTCGCCGCGGCGCGGCTCTCGCGGGAGGCGGCTGCCGCGCGCGCGCTGACGCGTCCCGCCCTGCTCGCGCCGGGCCACGCGCCAGGCCCCCCGCCGCTCCAGCTTCCTGAGGGCTGCGCGGGACTCCGGCTGCCTCCGCTGGCACCGCCCACGCTGTCTGGAGCTTTCTGGCTCTTTCTGCGCTTTATTTGGTGGCTTTTCCCGCTCCTTTAGCTGCTCTTAGAAGGATCCCCTCACCAGAAGCACTACTCCGTACCTCCTCTCCTTACAGTCTTGAAAGGAAGAGGTGGTTTCACGGCTTTTTAAACTGCCGCCTTCCTCGCTGGCCCCGCCCACGTGGCGTCAGAGCCACCTGGGTCTGGGGCTGCCTCCCTCTAGCTGCTCCTATGCCTTTGCTTCACTTAGCAGCCTCGGCTGCCGATTTAGCTCCTTCGGGAAACGTCCCCAACTCACAACCCCTCTCTCAACACGCTACCTGCGCAAAAGCTCCCGTGCAACACACTCACACAACCTCCACACGAAACATGATCTGCAAAACACCCTCACAAGTCCTCCCCACAGCACCAAGAGCTCACGCTCAGCCAGACACACTGTGTGCTTACAGCACCCAGCACTCTGAGGAGATCTCCTATCCAAGTATTAACCAGGCCCAACCCTGCTTAGCTTCCGAGATTGGGTGTTTTCAGGGTGGTACGGCTGTAGCAAACAGCAGCATTTAATACCTGCCCTCTTTACTGCACGTCCTGCACACTCCCTCCCCTCCCCTGTGCTACTGTCCTTATGTAGTCCACTTCCCTTTTCATGTCCTGTGTCATTGCTTTTGCAGAGCTGAAGCAATCTTATCAGAGAGCAATAGCTCCACCTAGTTCTACAGTTCTGTTTTGTGTAGTGTGGCACATGCAAGTGCAGCTCACCCCAGTCACAGTCCAATGTAGGATGACTTTTCTTCACCACCTTCCTTCTTGCTTCAGAAGGTGTCAAGATGTGCTGGTGAAAGGACACTGCTTCTGCTCAGCCTCAGCAAAAGCAAGGTCAAGGCCTGGTGTGACTCTTTGGGGGCCCTTGGGAATGGGAATGGCACAGAACCTTCTCGGACTGTTTGGTGGGCGGTTGATCGTCCCCAAGGCTAAGCAGGTGGAGGCCACAGCGTCATGGGCTCTGCACTTGCAGACTGTACAAGAGGCGCATGACATGGCTCCTTGCCAGTGGTGCACACTCTGCCCCGTGACGTGCTAGCACCCCAGATGGGTAAATCCCATCTGCCGCAGCCTTAAGCCGCCTCATGTCAGTATTAATAGCCAGCTCAGAAAGAGGGCAAGCTTCTGGCTGGTGGTAACCCCATGGGACCTATGGTGGAGTCACGGTTCTCTGGACACCTTTGGGGTCCCAGGCCGGTGAAAGCGGAGGGAGGGGCAGCGGGCTGACGGAGGGCTGATCCATCCCGTGCTGGGATGCCGCCGGTGGTGGCGATGCCGCCGCAGGGCGCGGGGCGGTCCGGGAGGGGACCTCGGCGGCACCGCCCCGTCCCGCCGCGCTCCGCCCCGTCCCGCCCGCGCCGCTGCCGGAGCCGGAGCCGCCCCGTCCCGCCGCGCCTCCTCCGAGTGAGGAAATAAAGTTGAGGGCCGGCGGCGGCTCGAGCGGCGTGCGGAGGGAGCGGCGTTGCCGGCTATGGCCTCGGAGGAGCTGGCGCAGAAGCTGCAGCGGCGGCTGCTGCTGGAGGAGAGCGGCCCGGCGGCCGAGGGGGAGCCGGGTGCGGAGCCGGCCGAGGAGCCGGCCGAGGAGCGGAGCTGCCTCACGGCCAACGCGGACTCGGAGCTGAGCGCCAAGCTGAGTCGGCGGCAGGACATCAACGAGGGCGCGGCGCGGCCGCGGGCCGCCGCCGTCTTCAATCCCTACACGGAGTTCAAGGAGTTCAGCCGGCGGCAGATCAAGGACATGGAGCGCATGTTCCGCTTGTGAGTGCCGCGGAGGCGGCGCTTTGTCGGGGGCGGGGGGGTCGAAGGTTTTTTTGGGGGGGTGGGGGGGGAAGAAGCGGACTGGGGCTGTGCGCCCGTGTCGCGCGTGGGGCAGTGTCTGGAGGAGGCGCCTCCCGCGTTTCCTGCCCGCGCCTTGGGTCCCAGTGGGGTCTGTCGGTCCCGGCTGCTGTGCTCCGGGCTCCTCCTCGGTGACTTTAGCAAGGGGCACGTCCGCAGGAGCGGGATATCTTCCCCTTGCCGTGGGCTGTCAGGTTTAAGGTCAAACTTCCTGCCTGAAACTGCTGCTTATCAGTTTGCTCGCCTGATTCCATTCGGGTGTGCGCTTGTGTCCCTTGCGGGTAGGGCAAGCAAAAAAATCCTGCTCTGTCCTTGAAACCTTCCTGTCTGGAGTTTCCCCGGGAGCCCTACAGCTCTGTTCTTCTCCTTCCCTCTTACTCCTACCCTCTTACTCCTTGTGTAGCTGCAAGGTTCTGGATGACCCTACGAGAAATGACTGTGCTTGGAATTGCAGGCTTGTGTTGGGATCAGGAGTTTCTCATGTAGGGAAGTGCTGCTGAAGCTGTAATTCTGCCCAAATCTGTTTTGGGATATAGAGGAGTTGGAACCTTGGTAGAGTCAGAGTGGGAGTTGAGGACTGACCTGCGTGTGGGAGTTTCCTGACCCCCTGGGGCTGAGTTTCTCTGTGATACACTTCTGTGATTAATGTCACAGAATGATCACTTCCCTGTGATTAATGTCAAGGCTGTCAGAGGGGCCAAGTTCAGATCTCCACCCTTGAACGAGGTGTGGGTTGGAAAATTCTTCCAGTCCTGGATGTGCAGCTCCTGTAATCCCCGCCTTGGGGTCTTTCCCTCTGTGCCAGAGTCCCATGTTCAGGTTAACTCTCCTTGCGTGAGACCTAGGATAGAAGAGACTTTACGCAGGTGCTCTGATATTCTCTGTTCACCTCTCAGTCCCTAGTCCAGGCCAAGCAGGGTTGTTGGTCTGGCTGCTGCTGACCTACTGGGAGCTGCAGGACGCCAAGAACTGCATGAGCATGGCCAGGCCTCTGGTGGCCATGGGAGCTGCTGGGGTGTTTTTTCCTCTTGGCAGCAGGAGCAGGAAGTCTGCAGATCAAGCTAATTATACCCTGACCTAATTAGCTGCCTATTCTGATGATGTGCGGGCACCGCAGTGGTCATGATAACCTCTCGTCCCTGAGTTTTGCAAGCAAACTCACAGGATTTTGGCAGCTCCCTTCCAGCGCTCACCTGCTCTGGCAAGCGGCAGCCTGGGGCAGGCCCTTGGAACAGGGGTGAGCGTGGGGCTGTGCCTGGGGCAGCATGGGGGGAGGAAGAGAGGATCCACTGGATTAGCTTAATCTGTCAGGTAGGAGGAAGGGCCTGAGAGAGCCTGGGCCACCCTCGGTGCTGAGTGAGTTCTCCAGCTGCCTGGAGGGCATAATCGCTTTCTGAGCTCCCCATGCAATGCCATGCCACGCCGAGAGGGAGTCAAGTGCAGTTTAGGATTTTGAAATATTTAAGGTGAAATTATTACTGCTTCAGCACTATTACTCTGCTTCACTTCAAAGCCTGGGCTGTTGCAGTGTGCATGAATTGCAGGCCAGATGTGCAGTCACCCCTAGTGTGCGGCATTAGCTCAGAGGTGCAAACGTGTGTGAAGGGCAGGTTCTTCCACCCTTTCTCAAGAAGGATGGGCACCTACAAAGGGCTCTGATCCTCCAGAACCAAATTCAAAGGGATTTCCCATTCAACTATGCATATTTTCTTTTTCTTGGTGTTTTTCAGGTTGTTGAGGAGGGGGTTGCCGACTCAACACTGGTAATGCAGTTCGTAGCGTTTCCCTTTTCCTCCTTGCCCTCTTCTTCCTCCTTTTTCTTTCAGTACAAAACCACCCCCACACCTCCATGTGCACTGAGTTGCACCACTGTCGGTCCAAGCACCCTGGTCACTGCTCCGGTATGGAAAACCTGTTCTTTCTCCCAGGGGAAGTGGCTTGGGGTATTGCTTGGGCAGCACTTGTACACAAAGCACGTCTTGCTCTTGAGCAAGCATCCGCTCCCTCCTGCCTCCTGCGACGGCCTTCCTTCCCCGGCACCTCGGGAGCTGCGTGGAAGACAGCCAGCATGGGAATCTGGGTGCATCCTTGTTGCAGCGGATCTTGGCAGACGCTGGGTGTCTTATCTGCTGCCAGGAATGCTGATGCGGCCACGCTGTAAACCCTCATCCCGCTGGCGGTAGCACTCATAGCAGCACCGAGTGTCTGAGCTTACCCTGGGGCTCTCGCTGTGCTAGCGTGAGCAGGAGCCGTCTTAAGGCGGACAAGGGGTTCTGGTAGGGTCAAGGGGCTCCAGGAGTGATGCTCCAGCCCTGGGCTGTGCAAGCACAGCCTTCGCCGTGCCCCACCACTCCAGGTGCCTGCAAGCAAACAGGGCAGGGGTATGATGGGGAGTAAATGACGCTTTCCCAAGGCCTATAAATATGCCTCTCTCTAAATAGTCTGGCTGTGCCATGGCTGTCGGGTGGATGCACCAAGGTCCTAAAATACTTGGGCCGCTTCAGGAGGCGAGTGGGGGTGGGGAGGCGATGCAGCAACTTGCACGGTGCTGCTGCTGCTCCGCAGGGCTGCTGCTGAGGGCCCATGTCCTCTTTGTCCCTTCTCCTGTCCCTGACAGAGGGCCTTGTCCTTCTGCTCTGCAGCAGTTCTTGGTGCTCGCTGTCCTCGGGAGCTCCGCTCCGGCACACTGCGGCCCCAAGCCCTTCAGTGGCCCATCCCGCTGCTGCGTGGGGCTCCTGGCTTTCGGCAAGCCCGGCGCCGCGCACTGAGCGCTATTGTGCGGCCAGTGCAGCGCGCTGCTCCACCACCGCGGCCTGCTGCTGACAAGACCCAGTTTCTCACAATCCTGGCTTTGTGCTGTCTCCTCGCTGCGAGGACAGAGCCCTGAAGCCATGCCCATGGACTTGGCACCCAGCCTGCCTGCTTAACCCTTCTGGTTTCACCCGTGGACTCGGCGCCCTGGGAGCACCTGAACGCACCAGCCATAAACAAGTGGCAGCTCTTGGAGCCAAAAGAATCCCTGAATCATAAGTGCTTCCTGCCACTATAGTCCTTGTTTCAGAGGGGGGAACCTCCCAATTTTTTTTCCCTCAACTTAAAGCAAATAAGTCAAGACAGGAGGGATTTTATGTATTGTTTTGGTGAGGCCTTGAAAATGCAGCTCAGTGCTGCGTGTGGTGAAGGTGCTAACCTACAGCTTAAAATTAACTGGCTGCTTTCCTGTGGTGCTAAACCTTGTGCCTTTCTTTGCTCTGACTTGTGAGGTCTGTGACCTGTTTTCTGCTCCTATAGAGGTTTCGGTGCTCCACTAGTTTTTCCAAACTCTTTCACTTGATGGTTTTGTATACTTGCTGAATGGAGAGTGCTCTAGGCAAGTTGGTAACAGAGTACATGCTGCTGGGAGAGTACAAGCTAGCCTGGGGATAGGGAGCTTGAGAAGGAGCTTTTTATCCCTGCCATTCAGGGTCACTTGGGCCTATGAGGCCAAGTCCAAAAGCTGGTTTTAGAGGTGGTAGGGC
This sequence comes from Rhynchotus rufescens, assembly GCA_032273925.1. NCBI lineage: Eukaryota > Metazoa > Chordata > Aves > Tinamiformes > Tinamidae > Rhynchotus > Rhynchotus rufescens. Next base: position 22,508 of record JAVCKT010023207.1, read on the forward strand.
TCTCTGGAAACACTGATGAGGCTGATTGCAGCTCTAACTTCTAGAGAAGGGAAGTGTTGGGATGTCCTGCCCACAATAGCAGGCAGCTTGGGGCACGCAACTGCATTCATGCCCTTCTCTGCTGCATTTTGCTCTGTGGCCATGAGCTTTGCCAGCTGGAAAGTGCCGTCTTCCAGGGGAACCACAATTGTGGTTTGGTTTAGGATAGCCACAGCTGTCACTCTCCTCAGAGGAGAGCTAACAGTGAATGAAGGATGCTGGTGGGAGCATCTGACTGCCTCCTGGAGACCGGAGCTGCAAGGCTGTGCCAGGAGCTGCCTTTCCCAGTTGTTGGAGCTCGGAGCCCCACAGCTCCTGGCTGCCCCTCTGCAGCAAGTGCTCCGCTTTGCTTGGAGTGATGCTCCCTGCCCCATTGACAGGACTGCTGCCAGGAAGCAACTGCCCAACCTCCTGCAGCCTCGTGTCTGCTCCAGCAAGAGTCTCTTGCTCTTCCCTTGCCTCCCACAGCCTGACCTTTGCTTGTTCAGCGAGGAAGGATGGTTCTCCTTTCCTTCCCCTCCTGCTCAGCTTTGCAGACACCACTGCGGGTCACTGCCTGCTGCCTCCTGAAGCCAAGTGTGGGAGATCTGGTAGGAAAGCTTCTAGCAGTCCTTGCAGTCCTTCCTGTTCTCATAGGAATGTGTTCCTGTTCCAGGCCATCTCCTTTCTCTAGGGGGAACAGAAAACAACTTGAGCATGCTGTTCTCCCTCTGTGTCTGCCTTTCTGCTCTGCCTGGGGCATAAGCAGCTGCACTGAGGCAAAGCACTTGTGTGGCATAAAAGCCTTTCAGAGAGGAAACGTCTTAACAGCTGGACAAGCTGTACTGCGCTTGCAAACAACAATATCCCTTCTCTGCTGGGAGATCCTTGCTGGGCTGAGCTTCTCCTCTACGTGAGCATGAGGGATGAGGCAGTAGCTGGCCCTGAGATGCCTGTGTCCTTCTGATGTGAGCCGTATGGGAAGGAACCCTTGTAGCAACCATGCAAATGGGGGCAGTAGAAACCTCACCATGAGGAGTGGAGTTCCCTTATCATCCCTTTGCGTGAGAGCCTGGCCTTGAGAACTTCCCTCTAGTGTGAGGTGGCTGTGAAGGCTACCTGCAACTTCCCTTAATGTATTTCAGTACCTGGTTCCTGCAGCATCCCCTCTTCGGAGCCTTGAGTCACCCCAAGACTTTAGTTCCCAGTTCCTCTTCTGAGAAGACACCTGCATTGCTCTGGATGGGGTGTGCTGAGGACTGAAACCCTTCACTTTGCACCCTGCAGGTACGACTCTGGACGGGATGGGTACATCGACCTCATGGAGCTGAAGCTGATGATGGAGAAGCTGGGAGCCCCGCAGACCCACCTGGGCCTGAAGAACATGATCAAGGAAGTGGATGAAGACTTCGATGGGAAGCTCAGCTTCCGTGAGGTAAGGGTGGTCCTGGGAGCAAGTGCGGATGTGGCTGAGAACCTACATGGGCAGAAGGTGAGAAGCTGGGGCACCCCAGTACTGAGGTGCACCATAGGGAGCCCCAGTGTGGAACACTTTATGTCCATCTCCATGTGGCAGTGATGGTATCAGATATGGAAGCTTTAGAGAGGTGCAAGGAGGCTTCAACTTGGTGACGCTGCAGTTGAGCACATAATGCTGGCTCAGGGGTGTGCACAGCTAACAGGTCTGTCCCCTGCTGTTCGGGCATCAGTCGTGAACACGGGCAGCTGAGAGTGGCACGGACAGGCCAGGAATTGCTGCCGTGTAATGGGAGAGAGGAAATCTCAGCAGGAACCCGTGCAGTCGAACCAGCCTTTATCTCAGCAGCACAAGGGAGCCCAGATACCACAGCACCCTGTTGCATCATCCCATGCCCTGCTTGCATTGTCCTTGAATCACTGATGTGCAAGATGTGGGGGCACCTTTCTAAATTAATAGTCTGTTAGTACAGGGGACAGAACTGCTTATGTCTTGTGGCTTTGATGGTTTCACTGCTTCTTCCTGCTGTGAAAGGCCTTTGAGAGGAGCCCTGAGCAAGGGCTGTGCTCTTGCCATGCCCTTGCAGAGGGGCTTTGTGCACGGCGCTGTATGACACCAAGGTCAGCTGGCTGGTGGCTGCGTGGACGAGGAACCTGCTCTGCAAGCAGGCACAGAGAGAGATAAAAGGCTGTGGGGCCAGGGCCACGGGCTGCAGTCCTGTCATAAAGCCAGCAGTCAAAGACAAAAACACAAAGACTCAGGTTTATGGGGCCACACCAGTATGGAGAGAGAGAAATCGGAGAGGTGAGTTTGTGCCAGCAAAGCTCTAAGCCAGCGAGGAAGGCGACGTGCCTAGTCTGAGGTGAAAGCAGGCTGCTCCGGCGTCAAAATGTCCTCCTCGGGGCAGCGAAGCATCCCACAGAGCAGGACGAGCCGTAGTCAGGCTGCAGGAGGCAGCCGGCACCACCGAGTGTCCGTGCGGCCCTGTACCTCGCTGTGCGTGCCGGGGGCGGCTCCGGCCTCCAAATGCTGCTGCAAATGCTCCCCACGGCGAGGGAGCATCCCAGGGCTCTGGAAGATGCTGCTTTGTCCTGGCAGTGACGCGCGCGTGCTGCTGAACCTCCTTGTGTTTGGGTGTGCGGGCCCTGTCGCTCGGCTGGGCTCAGGTGCTGCCAGCCCTCGCCGTGCAGCACTAGGCAGCTGGGGCTGCTGCAGCACCCAGCCCAACGCCCAGCAACGCTCGAGCAAACAAGCTTCCCTGAGACGTGGCTTGGAATGAGGCAACATTGCTGGCGAAGCTCTGGGAACAAGTTACACTCGGAGCGCAGCAGCTTGGCATGTGCCCAAAGCTTCCCGTGGCAGAGAGGAGCGGGATGCTTCCCACCTCGCTCCAGAAGCGCCAAGTCTGACCCCGCTGGGCACGAGCAGCAGCTTCCTAGTGGATGCAGAAGGCTGAACTCACCAGCACAGCCCTGTCCTGCTCACCGTCTCGTCAGTGGTGACCAGCAGGCATGGGGAGGCTGACCTGGAGCGCTGCAGCAACACAAGAACCTCTGGTCAAAAAGAGTATTTGAGCTTGCAGGGTGTAGCTGGAGCACTGGAGGCCTCCTCCCTGCCTCTCTAGGGATAACAAGCCCTGATGTATCAGCTGGGAGATAGGCTTCTAAGCTGGACCAGAAAATCACTGGGATTGCTTTCACGTGCAACAAGTCACCTCTTGTTGCTGCTTTGAATAGTGCTGATCCTGCTTCTGTGTGTAAGGTGGAAACCAGCCTTGTATTGGGCTGACTTACTGGTGGCCCCTCAGGAGAGCGGCTGCTGCTGATGTTTCAGAGTCCCTCAAGACGTGGTCAGTCACCTGCACTAGATGTTTTCCATGAGCTGAGAAAAACAGTTTAGCCTTAAAGATGGGATACAGTGCGGGGTGGGGGGAGGGAAGAATGTGTAAATCTGCTTAATTACAGCAATTAGCTGTAGTTTCCTGTGGTAGTAGTGATACCTAACTTGAGCTGTTATCTAGAACCCATGAAAATCCACCCACGCTCCCTCATGCTGCACTCGGTTGCTTGAATGCTGCCCCACGTCACTGTGTTTGCTAGCAGGGTTTGTACAAACCGCAGGTTTGGGTGCCACTACGTCCTGGCAAGCTGTTGCAGGGCTGCTGCTGCTGCCAGTCGGTCTTTTCCCTCCTCTTGCACCCCAAGGGATTCATACAGAGCACACAGGGCACCGACGCAGGGCACGCATTGCTTGGACACCTGGCACCATAGGATAAGCCCTAGATGCTAGGGATGCAAGTCTGGATACATCTCGTGTCTGTACCAGGTCAGCTGGAGGGAAGGAGGGTGTCCTGCTCCTTTAGAGCAAAGGTTTAAAAACTAGTAGCACTATTTGCTGTGGCTTCTCTGACATGTCGTGTAGCTCGGCCTTGGTGAGGTGTCTGAGAGCAGCTAGGGATGTGAGCCAGCAGCTGGGAATAGCAGCACATCTGCACTCTGGATTCCTATTCTGCTCAGGGAATTGCAAGGCAGTTGCTGAGGCTCCCTGTTCAGGGACACCCTATGCTTGGAGGTGAGTAAGCAGTGAGGTGAGCTGCTGTGGAAGGGCTCCCAAGCTCTGGAGACAGGCAGCGTGATCCTGCCGGCTCCTTGGGCTGCCTCTGGGGCTGACTCAGCTCCTCGTGCCTTCCGGCGCAGCCCGCTCTGCCCAGGTCAGCCAGAGGAATGCTGCCCCGGACCCTAGTTCCAGCATGATTCATGCACACTTGCTGTGGTGACTGGGTGTTTCCACTGCCTTGCCGTGTGGCAGCTGCAGCAGACCGCGGGATTGCTCTGCTTCCACTGCCCTTTATAGATGCCAGGAAGTGGGACTTGGCAGGGTGGAGTAGAACTGCAAGGAGGAACCGTGACTAATGCCAGCCTGACTGCAATGGCTCCCGCTCACAGCGGAGGAAGGGAACTAGCCTGAACCTCGCAGGGGCTGAGCAGGGCAGGAGCCTGTCCTGGGGCTGATGGCTTCTCTCTGAGGGGGCCAGTCTGTTCAACAGAGTATCGTTTAATGCGTTGCCTGTGTTTGGGGAGCTGCCCTCACTGAGGGTTGGCTTTGCTCCATGCTGAGCACGCACGTGTTACGGGCCTGTTGCACAGAGCCTGGTAATGCTGTGCCTGTGAGAGGGCAGCCAGGCCTGCTGTCATCTCCCCACCCTTCCCCTGGGGAGGCCTGACCCAGCTCTTGCCTCTCTATCAGCTTCAGCAGGCTCCTGGAAGCAGGGAGCATTGAGGCTGGCTGCAGCCTGCATGCTGGGGCTCTGCTGCCCTCCTCTGGGATAACCAGGCTCTCTGTAAGAACGAGCAGGCTCCCGGCTTGGGAGGTTTGGGGCTGTCGGACGTGGTCGTGCAGGTGGGTGTCACAGCAGCCCTGCCTGCTGCTTGGAGCCCTCTGTTCCTTCAGCACTGTGCCAAGTGCCAAGACTTTGTGCTGGGGTGGCCAAGAACAGCAGGGAGACTCACAAGACCTGTACAATCCCCCTTAAATCATCCATATCTTATCTTGGGTTTCAGATAGCTGAAAGGTGCAAAAAATCTTCATTTTCAGGCAGGCAAGTCTTGTCCTTACTATAGAAAAAGTGCTTTTCTGACCCCTAATATGGATGGTGGGGTGTTGTTTCACTTTATGATTCACTTGCTGAAACGTGCTCTGCTCTAGTTTCTTGGGTTGTTTGGTGCAAGACAAAGGTTTCAAAATAAGTTGCTCTGTAGTGCAAGTCATTGCTGATGGTCCTAAGGACAGGGTAAACAGCTCCTCCCATGTCTTAGACAGGATGTGATTTGAAGTGACCACCTCCTGTCTTGATGAATTTGACGTTAATTTGTGTCCTATGTGAGGCTTCCTGTGTGAGGCTTGGAAGGACCTAAGGCAGGGCTCCTGGCAGAGGCTGTCCCTCGTGCATCTGCAGTGTGCATGCTTTAATTGCTGCTCCAAGGAGTGACCTGGCACCCACTGTGGCTGGTCAGCTTAGCAGCATTTGGGTTCAGGTTCCTGCCAGGGCTGGTTTCATTCTCCTGCTGTTGTTGTAAGATGGAATCCAAGACCACAAAAATGCTGGGGAAGCTGGTGGGAGGACAGTGATGCAGAACTGGACAGGTGGAGAGAGCTGCACTTTTCATGTATGGGCCTCTTCCATAGGAAATCCCTCTTTTTCTTTTGAGGTCTCTGCTTCTTGAGTCCAAAGCAGCTGTATGTTGGAGTACAGCTTCCACGGTGCCCCTTGGTTTATTCAACCTGCTTTCCTTTGCTAAGAAATGTAAATCTCTGCCCTGCAGATGAATGTTTTTAGTGCTTATATTTAAAATTGTTTGTGCCTTGGTGAAGATTTGAATGCTTCCTCTCTCTTTTGCTAGTTCCTGCTGATTTTCCATAAAGCAGCAGCTGGGGAGCTCGAGGAGGACAGTGGCCTGATGACACTTGCAAAGCTGTCGGAGATAGATGTCTCCATCGAAGGAGTCAAGGGAGCTAAGAACTTCTTTGAAGCTAAGGTATGGTGTGGCACAGAGCAACGCAACAAAGTTCTGTCTGTGCCGGCCCTACTGAAACCACTTTCTTTGCCATCTCAGGAGCAGGTGATTCTGCTAGAGCTGACTGGCCCGTGTGTGCCTGGCTTGGAGCTCAGCATGACAAGCTGGCTGACCTCTTTTAAACTTAAAAGCGTCCTGGAAACTAATGCTCAGGGACTAACTCTTTTGTTTTGCAAGACTTCCAACAACTGGCTCTGAGCTTAGTGTTGCACAAAGTATTTTGGTGTACAGGATTTCAGCCGCCTTTCTTGAGCAGCCCTGTGTAACCTTTGGAATCAGAATTACTGCATGGAGTCCTGGGGCTAGCAGAGAGAACTGTGCACCATTTGAAGCTGACAAAGCACCCTTTTTGAAAGCTCTCTTAGAAAATAATCCTGTCTGTTTACATAAGAAGGTTCCCTTCCTCCCCCCCCCAAAGGCATAGCACAGCTATTGCACAGCAGATGTACTCAGATGAAAGCTGGAAAGAAAGCTGGAAAAATAGCCAGCAAATAAACAATGTCTCTTTGATCTGCAGATTATCTGTGGTCTAGTATGATGTTCTCTAACTTGGCTGTGGTTCAGAACTGTTTTCTGCAGCAGTTTCTGTCAGTGTACACTCACAGCTTAAACTATGCCGGTTGGCCACAGAAAGAAGTACTTAGCCTAGTACTGATGTCATTATTTTGGTCTCTTGTTAGTGACTTAATCATAAATGGCCTTTCCTGTATTGATGTCAGTCAAGGGAGCTATCAGGTCCTTGGTGTAGGCACCCAAGTGCTGCAGTGTAATTAACACTTAACCCCTCCTGGCAGAGCTTCCGAGCGAGCAGCAGGTGTGGCGCTGTGTGCTGCTCACGTGGGACTCCGCTCTGCCTCTGACGCAAGGCTTGACCCTCTCTTAATTATGTTTCCTCTCTCTCCTAAAGGCTCAAGCTCTGTCTTCAGCCAGTAAGTTCGAAGCGGAGATAAAAGCTGAGCAGGATGAGCGGAAGCGGGAAGAGGAGGAAAGGAGAAACCGCCGAGCAGCTTTCAGGGAGCTGAAGTCTGCATTTAGCCAGTAGCAGACTGGCCAGCATGGGCTCTGAGATTGCACATGACTTGGTACGTTTCCCAGATCAGGGTTCTACCTGGAGAGTACTGCCTGGATCCTGCCTGAAACTTGTTACAGCTTCTGTAGCCTTCCTCTCTGAAGATCCTTCTGAATTGCTAAGGGCGCAACTCTTGCAGTTACTGTGCACTTGCAACAGTGTGAACCGTAAGAGCTGTGTACGTGCTGTTTGCTCAGAACCACCAGAAGCGTATCATCCAGAAGCTGAAACAGCAAGTAGCAAATCATGGGTGAGCACTGACAAATGCTGTTTGCCTACTTCATTTTTTTCCTCCTTTTCTATGCACCATTTCCTCGTAACTCCTTACTAATTCATTCCTTGCTTAGAGGCAAGTAGTGAGGTCTTGTGTGAATCGGGGTGTACGAAGTACAGATGTGTTTCCTGTATGTTTATACTGCTGTTGAGTGTCGTCACACATCCTTGATTCTTCCCCTTGTCCTCCTCAAAGCCCTGTGCCACAGGCACTGTGAAAACACTGTGAAGAGAGAGAGAGAGAGAGAGTTACTAGGGACATGGATCAAATTAATTTTGGTTTTGTGTAGATTTTTCTGCTGACCAGCATCATGTTGGTGTCTTTCCCTCTTCCTTCTCTGAAGTGCCATAGAAATAAACCTTTCAATAAGAGGCAAATTTTCCTTTTTTTCCCTGAGATTTTGAGAATAGGAAGTTGTCTCCCTTAAAGAACGAATAGAAAACTGAGTTGCCTGACCATACATCTTTCACATTCCATCATATTTACTGTACTGTACAACTTCACTGTATTTTTCCAGCCTTAGAGTTTGAGGAAATAGCATCTAAGGGATATTGCCAGATGGACCATGAGACTAGATGACACTCTTGGTTTTTATCTTTGGAAATCTGCTTACATCCTGAATTGTAAAGGGGACTTTGATTTCGTTAGAGCCGTGACAGATAAAACCAGCCCAGCACACTGAGCAATCCCAGTTTAAGAAGTGCATAGCAGCCTGGTTAGCACGTTTAGCTGGGTTGAATTTAGAAAGCTTGCACTCAGCTTAGTCCTTTGCTTTCAAAAGCACAGGAGACTTGCCCACAGATGTTAAAATGCCATAAATGCTGCAGGTCCCAGCAAAGGAAATGGTGTTCTCTTCGCGAGACCTCTTTAAGCATGGATTTGTTCAAGTTCTGCCTCTGCTATTGCCCTGGTTTGTGCATTTTTATTTCCTTCCAAAACAAAACTCACCAGTTGTCTTTTCACTTGTCTGTTTTGCTTAAACTGTGAGCACTAAACTGTGAGCATGGAATAATAAACAGAAAAAAAAAAACTCTAATGTCAGGTGAAAGAATTGCTATACAATTAAACTGTGTATATATCTTCACAGATTATATTTTATAAAATCACGCTTTTTTAGCTAAAATATTTATAATTAAATGTTTTTATACCTTACAACAAAGCAGGCAACTGCATCTTCAATTTCTCCTGTTGCTAAAATGTACAAATAAAGCATTGTTATCTCCCGTCTTGCCTCTGGTGTATTTTAGGTCCCTGAATATACTGTTTTGTTCAAGAATAACCGGAGCAATCCCTGCTCCTGGAGGTGACCCTATTTGAGCCCTAAAGGCTGATGGTTCTGACTTGGATAAGCGGGGAAGCATTCACACCCTTCTTGACAGGACATCCCCTCCTACATAGCAGTCCTGCTGTACAAAGCCCTCATGTTTGCAGTCCTTTCCAAAGGTATGTGGCTGTGCAAACATTTGAGACCCTGCCCACTGCAGAACATTGATATCTGGACATTGTGAGGCTTCTCTTATCTCCTAATAGACATTGTGTATCAGCCCCAGTAGTATCCCAGGTTGGGACATTTCTCATTGTATTTCGTCCTCATGCCTTCATAGGAGCAAATTAAGAATGTGACAGTCTGTAGCTCATTCCAAGAATCGTGCTGGGCTGCTGCTGATCTGCTCAGCGTAGCGTGGTAGGCTTAGGAAGAGGCCCATCCAGGCACTGTGGTGGGCATGAGGAGATGGAAAAGGGCAATGCTGCGTTCGGTGCAGCTCTCCAATCTTGTGCTCCTCCACTCAGGGCTTTGCCGTGAGCCCCAGGGCTCTGGGGTCAGGTAAAACCCAGGGAAGGCTCCTTGCTGTCTCTACACTTGCCTTTTGCAGCTCCTGGTATTTGCAAATACTGCTGCCGCAGTGTGGCCATTCTGCACAGAGCAGCAGGTAACGTGCAGAGGGGTGAGGAGCCCGTGGGCAAGAGGGAGAGGATGGTGCAAAAAGGGCTTCTAAAGTCACCGTTTTAAGAGGCTTGAGTCACCTCCAGCTAGCAGGTTTTAATAAGGAAATGAGCAGCACATCTGGCCCTACTCTAGTTTTGCTCCCTGAGGGTGGATGCTGTTTGACAAGCCCTTTTCCCAAAGGATGCCCAGCTTGTCTGGTGTACTGATTGGAGTTTTCTTCTCAGCCCAGATTTCTCTGCGAGATTTGACCTCTCTGGCACATGCAGGATGATTGTCAGGTCTCTCAATGTTCATTTTTCTGCCAGAGTATTTTACCTGATTCAAACAGATGCTGTTAGCTGGTGCCTGTATTTAATGCAGAGACCAGCGTGTGCTTTTGGGGATTTTTATATTTCAGAAGTGCAGCAACGTAAACTTTGAAACTAATTTTACAAGAGCAGGCATTTGGAAATTAATTGCTCTTTAGTTTTTTTTTTTGACTTAAAACTATCAGACTGTATAACATAATGTTTTTAGATTATGTCAAGGTGCTAAAAAAATAAAAAGTCTTAGCTAAATCTCCAGTCCTATACTTAGAGGCCTCAATCTTACCTGATTCAGCTGTACTGAAAATGTTCCAGACCTTGATATTATGTCTTTCCTCATGTTCCTTTATGCCTAATATCACCACAGGCAGCTCTACTAGACCCAGGGAATTGCAGCTCTGGTTTCTGATAGCTGCTACCAGCCTAGTATTGCTAACCTGCTCCCCAAGTGACTGCGTGTGTTATGGTGGGGAGGAGTGGTCTGAAGAGAGAAACCCTAGGGAGCTGGTTGATTTAAAAACTAAACAAGCAAAAACACTATTTGGGTTTTTCATGAAAGAAAAGGAGGAAGATTTGACTCAAATCACTCCTCTAAAAGCTCAGGGAAACAGTACAACTAGAAGTACTTTGTATCGGGGTTCTTCAGGCTTTAGCTGTGTGACCAAACTGAATTTTAACCTTTTGGGAGTGTCCAAACAAATCCTGTGGCAAGGCAGATTGGGAGGGACCAGAGGGTTTTACTGTTCCCCTTCAAACTCAGCTTGCAGTGTGAGAGTGGGATGTCTCAAAACTAGCAGCATATTTGTGCTGCTATCTCTATCAGCATCATCTGTCTGAGATCACACATGTATCACAACAGCCGACTTCAAAAACTACGGTTAGATGTTCACATGCCTGCCTTGTCTGTGGTTTTTATTATTGTTTTTATTAGGCCCTTCACATACGAGGGCTGTTCACCATTGCTATGTAAGACAGAGGCTGTTGAGATGAAGTTGACTGTCCTCAGACAAACTGCTTGGCCCATCAGCACAGTAGCTGCTTTTTATAGTGACTAAAATGGGGGGACAGGAGGACAGAGGAGGACAGAGATGATGCTCTGCCACATCTCCTCAGCTGCTGTATGATTGCTATTTACCTTTGCCAAGCTCTGCTGTATGTTCCTAGCCCCTCTGCTGCCAAGCTAGGATGATGTGCAAAAAGCTGGTCAATAAGGACATCTCTGGGTGCGTTACAGATTCCTTCTCCCCACACCTGGGTTTTCACTAGTGCAGGGAAGCTGGCCTGGCATCCCAGGAGACCTCAAAGTACATCGTGGCTTTGGTACCTGGAATGTCAGACTAGCTGGTGACTTGGTTTCATGCCTAGAGTACGGCAGCGGAAGAGGTGGTAATTAAACCATGGGCGAATACAGACATACTCCTGTATTTTCATGAGTCTCCCTGTTCTACTCCAAAGAGTGTCACATAAGACTTCAGAGGCATCTATTGCTACATAAAACTGCCATTTGAATTTCCTGGAGGTAATTTAGTAAAATCCAAAGTTCTGCACATGAGGCATTTTCCCCTTTCCTTCTCAATAGTGTAAAGTCACTAGGAGGAGAAAAAGATCTCTAAGTTTTAAACGTGCTCCATCTTGGGTTGTAGCTCGCCGTTCAGGACATGGGGAGTATTTCTGAGTGCTCCTACTCCTGTTCGATGGCTAGGATAATCCTGGGCAGTGCCTACCCAGCGGCACTGCCATTTCTAAAGTGAATTTGAGAGGTCTTAGCAGCAGCTCGAGGCGCACAGCTGCATTGCTCCCAATCCACGTCACTGTCTGAACAGGCTCAAGCTGCCCAGCCATAACTAGGGGAATCACCACATACTTCATCGGGGACCAGCTCCTTGCTAGTGAGCTTTACTTTCTCAGCTCTCTCAAAGATTTTCTTCTTTTTTTTTTTTTTTTTAGGGGGTGGGTGTCATTATGTTGGGATTGTTTCCGCTGAGAACAGTTATTTCCTCAACAGTGTATAACACAGAAAGCTTGTTTCCTTTTTTTTCAGGCTGCATCGTGATCCAAAAGGAATTTCAGGGCTAAAAATAAAACGTTATTTTTAGTTGAATGAAAAAAAAAGGGGGGGGGCTAAGTTGTTCACGGCTCCCAACACTTTCCCCACAGGAATTTCCGTGCCAAAGCAGCCGTTGTGCCACACTACAACTTTTCGCTGGCTACACAACCCCATCCAGGGCAAGAAAACGCGTAGAGCGCCCGCAGCCCCCGAGCACCACAGCGGCTCCAACGGCTACGACAAAATGGCGCCGCGCTGCGCCGGGAGCCGGCGGGTTAACCGCCTCCTTCCCACAGTGCCCCGCGGCGCGCGAGGGGGAGGGGAGGGGAGGAGCGCGCGCGGACGCCGCGTGTCGTCACGCGGGGGGCGGAGCTTCGGCGGGGCCCGGGGCGGGGAGGAGGGAAAGAGCCGCCCGCCTCCCATCCGGGTCCCGCGGCGGCGGCCGGGAGGGCGGGGCTCGCGCTCACGTGACATTGCGTGGCGGCGCAACCGCCATCTTGTGTTGTTGGGGCTGAGGAGTCGCTGTGGCCGTGAGGG
>JAVCKT010023207.1:42370-52510 GCA_032273925.1 Rhynchotus rufescens
CCTTTCCCAGTAAACACAGCATGAAGCTTTGTTCTGCCGTTTTGAATGCACCTATGGGCTGCATAATGCGCTGTGACAACTGGGAGAAACGCTGCAGCAGGTTTCGGTGCAGGTCTGCAGTCCGGCTCCTGGCAGAGAAGCCCCAGTTCAGAATCTTGGTGCGGGTGCACGGGCTCAGCATCCTGCTCGGGAAGGTGGAATCACACACCCCCCCACACACACACTCTTCCCTAGAAGTTTACTTGCTGTGTACAAGCTGCAGGTAGCTTTGAAAAGGGTTTTCAGAAGGAAGAAAGCAGAGTGCTGACAGAATGTGGGACAAGATTTGCCATGAGCAGGCAGTGGCAGAGCCAAGGATGGGGTCTACTTGGAGCTTAGTTCTTGTTCTCAGCCTTTGACTGAAAGACTTGTATGAAGGTGGAGGCTGTGCTGCTTACCTGGTGAGAAACTGCGAGAAGTGGCCAAGTCATCTTGTGCTCAAGTGAAGCAAAGCCTGGATAATTCACCTCTGACAGAGTTCACAGTGGGAGGTGGGAATAGAGGGAAATATGTGGAGATGGGATATATCATGTTCCTAGGTGTGTGAGTTTCTCCTGTTGTCTTGTCCCAAAAGCAGCTTCGGTCCATATCTCTTAGGCTTGTCATTCTGGACCACAGAGTGTTGAAAGACTGGACTGTTTTCTTTTGCAATGAGTTGAGATAAGAAAGTTTTAATAGAAAGCTAAAAATGTAACTGAAATGCAGGCTTAGATTCTGAAGAAATACGTGGTTAGGATGTTGTCCGTTTAGGAAAAAGCCCTTCTCTTGATTTGTTGGTTGATAGTGCTAGAAAATTTACCAACTGTATCAGGATAAAGACTTGCAGGCTCAAAGGCACAATTGTGACTTTACAGTGTATAATACAAAGAATAGTGCTTTTTAGTTTTGTTTTTCCCCAATTAACTTTCTGCTTAAGCTAAAACATACTTTTTAAAATATCAACCAGTGTTGACCTGAAACCAGCTTTCTCTTTTGCTTATTTCTAAATTTCTTGCTTGAATCCTTTCAGTGACAAACCTGAGTCTTCAGACCTTTTTACCTGCATAAGCATTTAAAGGCTGAGCAAGATGATACTTAAATATTTCTTAAAGTGCAGTAAATAAAGCTCTGGATTTTGGGTGTTTTTTTTTTTTCCCCTTCAAAGCTTATCTGTTAGGTTTTATCAATTTTTTTTTATCACCTGCTTTATCAGTCTTACAGAGAACAGACCTGGGCCTGGTATACCTGCAGCAATAAAATTCACTGTTTCCTCGTTTCTCTATCCAGAGTCAACAGTTAGTGGTGCATCAGATGCTCCTATTCAGCTCAAATATTAGAAATCTCAGTTTGTTTTCAGGACTCTTTCTTCTTTTCCCTCCCCTCCCCCCTTATGTTTTCCAGAATAGTCTTGCATTTGGTTTATATCACCTCACATTTTCTGTTCATGAGTTTTTTGATTGTGTACTTGGCCTTATTAAATGTGACCTGCTACACTGGATGCATAATTGAATAATTCATAGTGACTTTGTTAATGACGTATCATTTCCATTAGGTACCATTGCCATTCTTGTCATCTACAGGTTTAGAAGCAATGTGAAATGCTGTCGTAGATTCCATAGAAACAGAGGATACCTTCTCACCTTTGCATTTTCTGTATGTTTTGAGGATTTTTTTCCTTCTGGCATTGGCTGCTGTAGGTTCCTTTCAAGAATGGGTTAAGTGGTTTTTACAAAGTCATTTTTGACATTCTGGTTTTTAATTGGAATCTCCTGCAGAAGTTGAAATTTCACCTGCTCACTACAGCAATGAAATATTCGATCTCACCAAAGTGAGATTAGTTTAGATGACTTCTGTAAATCCATGTTGATTGGCTTTAATTATATCCATGTCCTTTAATTGGTGTTGTGTTCTTCAGCCAGTAGTTAATATTGAATAGACGAGTATTGTAACGCCCTGAATCATCCTGTCTGCCACTGTGCCAAAACTTTAAAAGGTGGTTTCTTAGAGTTCTAGAACTTCCCTAATATACAAAGAATTATAGAAAATCAGCATTAATGATTCAGTCAATTTATTGTAATGTGTTTTTAACACAGTTACTGGCTCTTGTAACAGCTAGCTCTGACGCTTCTGTTGAACGTTCCCAGCAGTCACCCATGGAAGATAAAGTATTGTTGTCTTGAAGTGATGTTGCTGTTGTGTAGTGGAGTGCTCTTGTTCAATTCCCGTTCCAGGTTTATTTAAGGAAAACTCAATTCCTTCTTAAATCTGCTGCGGTAATTTTCCATTGTATTCTTTGTTTCTCAAAAATTTTCAGCCAATTTCTAGTTTAAAAGAGCTGTTTGAAACCTACAATAGCAAGAGAACTCCCTGGAAAGGGAAGGAAGTGATACTGTTCATCCATAAACATGTCGAATCAAACAGACTGTTTTGATAGAAAATGGCTGTGTAAAAGAAGGATCCATAGTATATTTTCCAAGGTTTAGGTTTCCTAAATTAACTAAGAAAAAAATCTTAAGTGTAGCAGCCCTAAAGCTATAAATCACAATGACACAATCTAAATCTTGGTTAATTGCTTTTTTTAATTATTTTTTCTCATGGGTAGGAAAGAATAGATGCAAACCTTGTTTAGACCTAACTTGAGGTTCTACAAATTGGTTATAATCTTTTTCACCTCTCTTCACCAAGAGTAGTGCAGTGTTTTGGTAACTGGTGCAATCATATGCTACACATTGAAATAGTTCTGTAATAGAGACATAAGAACTAGTATTGTGTGAAATACCTAACTCTTTTGCCAGTGAATAAAGAACAGTTTTGTAAATGACAGTTTTGTTTAAATCCTGATATTGTGCAAAGTCTGAAAAACCTGCTAGTGTGGATCTTTTAGTTTTCTAAAAAGTTTTTGTCTAGATTGTTATAGTTGTAGATTTTAAAGGGGCCGAGCTTGTTGTTGAAATGTGCTGTGGTAAGTAGAATCATTTTAAATGATTTGAAAAATTTCAATATAAGTTTTCCTGGAGAATCAAGTGTCAGGTTGTGTATGAGGCATGTTTTTGTGGGTTTTAGTGGAGTTATCAGGTCCTAGGTAGCCAGACTTAAAACACAATCTTAAAAACTGTAAGTTAGCTAACATAAACTTTGTACCTAAAGCAAATCAATGAAGGGAGTGTTGCTGATAGCAACCTCTGTACCTACAATGTTACCTGTTAATTTTGAGTGAGAGCCACTTAAAGGCTTAATTCGTTTGGATTACGTTGTGTGCTCAGAGGATGGACTTCTAACTTGCAGTGTACTAAGCTGCTGAGAAAATAGAAGGAATGTTATTTCCCCGTGTTGCTCCGCAGCTTGGCAATGGGCTGATGTGATTACTTGGATCTGGAGCTGCAGTGCTAGCCCATGAAAATGGGCTCTTGATTCCAGTTTAGGAGACAATTCCAGTTTATGAATTTTTAATGAAATTGCATGTAGGGTTGCACCAACATCTAGATCCAGGAATTGACCTGACTGGAAGAAAATTTTGGAGGAGGGAGGAGTAGAGGGAAGTGCTCAAGTAGTGCTCTTGCTCAAGCAGAAGTTTGCATTGGATGTAAATAAAATATGACCTCAGTTTCTTGGTTCAACTTAGAACTCTACCCGTGTGCAGTTGTACAGATCACTCGGACAAAAGCTGTTATTTTGTAGAAAATCTTACTTTACAAAAGTCTAGCAATTTAGAACTCTTCTTCCATGGTATAACTTGATGACAAGAATGAGATATATTGTTCTGTATGTAACTTGCTATCCTTGATGAATATGAAGGCAACAGCATAGATTAAAAAAGGTAATATTAACAATTTAAGATCTAAACTTCAATATTAATAATTAAGAAAGTTAGCTGACAAGCTTAGATGACAAAAATCTCATAGCTTCATGCACTTGGCTGGGCCAAAAGATGAGAGGGAGTGAATGATCAGGTCATACATTTCTGAGTTCCTCAGCCTTTTCCTTGCTCCACCTGATTCTTTGCTCTTGCAACGCCAGCTTCCCCGCGTCTGTCCCAACTCGCCTTTCCAGTTAGTGCAGCTTCTCCTTTAGACACTGACTGTTCAGGTAGTTGCTCCCACACATTCCTCTCTGCCTTGGCTTTTGGATTCTTGCAAAGAAGTGACCATACAGCAAACGTAGAGAAGCAGCATCAGTTTTGTTTTCACTGCCTTGTCTGCTTTGACACGGCTAATGTGCTTTCTTTGAGCACTTACTGTCTTTGCTTCTTTGAGTCTTTCTTGGACCGCTTGCATCCTCCAAATACCTGCTTCAAGAGTGTTTCCTTCAAGGTCTCTCCTTCATCCCTGCTTTGCCTGTAATTTCTGTCTTCGATGCGTGTCTTGTTTCTAGGTAGTATTGCTTGTCAGAGTAAGCTCATGTGTTACTTGTACTATAGTGTGTAAATTGGGTTCTTTCAGGTACAATTTCAGCCACTCACAGGTATCTAGCTTTCAGTTCAAGCTTTCTGGAGTCATAACAACTTCCAGGGAGACTGTGCATCTTGCTTGAACATAGCAGAGAAGGAGGAGCCAGTGAAGGGATTCCAGGGCAAAGTATCAGGGGGAAAATGAAACAAGGAAAGCTCTTCTGCAGCATGAGAGGATAAGATTGACGAAGTCTTTGTGGAAATGCTTCTGAGTCTGATAGAGAAAGATGAAACTATATCCACAGTTGCTAGGAAAGTAGTGCAGTAGTTCTCATTTGTGGCTGCTGGAGTTCCTGTCCTTTAGACACCTAAATCTGCAGCTCGATTTGCAAAACTGGGGAGCAGATATACCTTGAACATTATATACTTGAATATACATCAGCTCCTTAAAAAAGGATGGGACCAGAATCTTCTCAAATTAGCCCTGAGAAACTAACTGCATATTTTCATTTTGATCTTTGTGTATGACTTTCTGGTGCATGTAATGGGAATAATACATTTCATAATACATTGTACAGGGTTATTGTGAAAATAAAATTATTACGGTCTGTGAATAAACTATATTGAGAGCGGGAAAAAATAACTAAAAATGTTTATCAAAGGTGTTAGACTTGTAGTAAAAATATGAGCCAAATTTTGGTTGTTAAGTATAAGTTGTTGAGAGCTTAACAACTGTAATCTACACACTCTAAAGATAGCTTCTAACTCAGGCTGTTGATATTTTTCTTTCAGTATAGCTATTTGGAGTGATGGAGTTGGTTCTTACGCATCTCTTCTTTGTCTAGTCTTGTCCTTTTTGCTTAGAAACTAATGTCCTCTTCACTTTTATCTCCCCGTTTTTGCTCGTTCTCTTTTCTGTCATCCTTCCATGCAAAGACTAGACAACTGTATTTGGGTAAATAAAAGTATGGAGTTTTGATGCAGCAAAATTCATAAAGACCAGCTGTATTTATGGTTTCTTGTTATCTTTCTTTGTTCTTTGGCTGTTGTATATTTGACTTTGTAAATATTCTCCACAGATTGAGTTTCTGCTGTTGCTGTTAGGAAGGAGGAGCTGTGTTTTCCAAACATAAATGCTCCTTCTGCAAAACTGGCTGGAATTGTGTTTAGCTGGGAACAGGGAAAGCTTCCCAGCCTTTGTCCTCCTCCCTTCCTTGCTCCTTCATTTTGTCTGCCGTAGTCCATATGCTCTTGATACATGGGAGCTTGCCTTGACCCCCAGTAGTGCCTGCAGGAATTTGGGTAATAGGAATGAGGGTGACTGAAGTCTGAAACCACTCTTGATGTGTAATAAAGCTAAGGATGAGAAAACTACTGGGTATCTCCTGCAGACTGAGGAGGACTTTATTGCGCTGGATGTACTCGATTTTTAGGAGACGTATTTTTCTAGAGCGAATAGTGGAAATTTCTTGAATACTTTGCCACTTGACTGGCAAATCTTTCTTGCTCTATTCTAGTGTGTTTTTATCCTCTTGTAATTGTCAGAAAGCCACTGTTCTGTTAATTAAGCGTTACTGTTCTCACAGGGGAGGATTATGCCTCCCATTCCCCTGTTTGCTTGCCTGGTAGTCACCGATTTGACAAGAGACGGCTTGGACAAGTTGTTTTGGACAAGTTGTTTCTTCAGACACCCTAATCCAGCATCCTGTTTGAGCTATTAAGAATGATTTGGAGCAAGAGATCTTGATAATTATGCCTGTGCTTATAATATAGCGTGTGTTAGCTGAAATGAGTTCCTTAAAAGGTCAAACTTAGTCCATCTTATTTTATTTAATTTTGCATGACCAGGTATCTTTTGAATCATGAAAACAATTGAAGGACTATGTTAATCCAATTGTTTTCATAGTAACTGTTTGTGTGTTTCAGGTTCACGCTTTTTAGAAAAGAGGAATAGAACAAGAAAAAATGGCAGCAGAAACTCAGACACTTAACTTTGGGCCTGAATGGTGAGTTGTTTTGGTTTGTGAAATTTTGGAACAATGTCATAAATTTTTGTGAACTTACGTGTTTCTGTGCTTGGGGGCCGAATTGACGATAAGACTGAATGGGATATAATACGTTTTTGTTCTTACTGCTGCTTCTCAGTCCCTGACCTGTGACTGAAAGCAATATTCATATAATAATTTTTTTCCCCATTTTATACTTTGGCAGCGTGTAGGAAGTGAGCTGGATTTCACGTTAGTGTAGTGCATAAAACTTACCTTGTTTCTCTCCAAAGTAGACAAAGTAAATGAAGAAGAGAGCTGATTTGGTCTTCCCATATGATGAGTAATAGCAAGGAAGTTATTGCCCTGTCCTTACTGGATTTAACTCTAGCTAAGCAATTTTCCTCTATCAGCGTCATTTCATTTCAAACACTGGAATGTATTTATGGAATATATTGAAAGTGTATCTGTGCATTTCATCATCTGCAGTAGGTGGAAAATGAAGAGTAGAGGGAAAAAAACCCCACTGTTTTGGTGGGACTCCATGACAATGCATCCCCTTGCATCAGTTCCTGGAAAGCTGTGCAGCTTTGTGCATTGCACTGGTTCTTGCTAAAATGTGGAGGGTTGATTATTCAGCATTTTCTCCAATTTCTTGGTGACTGCAAGATTACAAACAGAGTGTTTTAGCTGGAGTGGTTTCTAGAGAGAAATGTGACCCTTAGAAGTCTAAAAGGGAGTGTGGAGTGGTTGTAAGAAATCTAATTGCTTTATCACATGTGGTAAGGCTGTTACTGGAATAATGTATTGACTTTTGCTGACACATTTTTTTGTACATCTTAAAAATTGGTGCATATTCAAAAAAGAAATGAAGTGTAACTTGTGGCCTGAAAGATAAGAGAGCTCAGTCTGTTTTACTAGTCTGAAAGAAGGTTAAAGAATGTCTTTATCACTATCTATAAATACACCCACAAGGCAGATAACTTAGGCTTGAGGGCTCTCCAGTGCGGACAGACATGACTAGATCCATTGATGGATGGAAGCCAAAGTTAGGGTAAAAAGGAGAAGGGGGGGCGATAACTTTAATAATAATAATAATAAAAAAAAAAAGGCACTATTAACAGTAATTTAAGATTGCTGTCACAGTGAGGAACTGTATAGTCTCTGTTTATTTTGAAATCCAGATTAAATTATATGTGGAAATGCATATTATATTTCAATGAGTTAATGGATTTGGTACAGGAGTAATGGAATGAAATTCTAGTATTTACAGTGATTCCTCTAGGTTGCAGTACCCTCAGGTCTATATGTATCACAGAATGGTTGAGGTTGGAAGGGACCTCTAGAGATGATCTAGTCTACCCCACCCCGCTCCAGCAGGGATACCCAGAGCGTGGGGCACCTGGTGGCATTCCAGCAGGTTGGGAAGTTCTCCAGAGAAGGAGACTCCTCAGCCTCCCTGGGCAGCCTGTTCTAGGGCTCTGTGACCCTCACAGTTGAGAAGTTCTTCCTCACGTGGAGATGGAACCTCCTGTGTTTCTACTTGTACCCAGTTACCCCTTGTCCTGCCACTGGCTACTACCCAGAAGAGCTTGGCCCCTTCCTCCCTACATTCACCTTCAGGTATTTATATATATTGATCATATGATGCTGTTGTATTACTTGTTAATAGTGAGATTCTCAGTCGCATCTAGTCTGTGTTGGAGTTGAACACTGCGTTGACCCATCTAATCCGTGGAAAAAGTGCCTGTCCAGGTATTTTTGAATAAAAGTGATGTGTAAAGAAATTGCCACTGGGTGGCACCAAACTAAAAAAAAAAAAAAAAAATTTGTTGAAGTGACTTGGACTTCTTCCTTTCCATGTCAGTAGGAAAAAGAGGAATGTCTCAATAATTGAATATCTTTAAAATCAATATTTTTGTCCTTTCCTATAGCTGTAGGGGAAAATGAGAGAAGCTGTTTTTTCTTCGGAAGTACCAAGTTTTATATTTTTAAGACGGACTGTGTAAATGGTTTCTTCTCATCACTGCATTTTTTGTGTCACATCTCTAAATGAGGTGCAGAGGAATGATAGCGTAGGTGAAGACTCATTATCCTTGGTTCTGTTTTCACAGTTTTTCTGCTTTTTTTTTCCCTATTTTTATTTTAGGCTGCGAGCTTTGTCTAGTGGCGGGAGCGTGACATCCCCTCCTCTGTCTCCAGCTTTGCCAAAGTATAAACTAGCAGACTATCGCTATGGGAGAGAAGAAATGTTGGCACTTTTTCTAAAGGATAATAAGGTGAGCAGGAAAGAAGACCTGGGGTCTGTATGTGCAACCTTATGTTTAGGGATTATTTGTATTTTGAGAATGTACATGCATAAATTGGGTATGTTTTGATGAAGAACGGAAGTCTATTTTTGTGTCCATTTGATCCCACTCAGTGATCCCACTCTTAGCATATATTTTTTGGATAGAACAGTGCAATGTCTTGTATAAGCTGTCTGTTGTCTAAGCAACTTCTTGTACCCCTCTGAGAACAGGAAAACCTGTTTGCCATATTCACTCCCATTGCCACAGAAGACAGAGAGAGAAAGTCTCCTTGTAGCACTGCGGATTTGCTTCCCTCCATAGGATTTTATTTAGTAAAGAGCGGGGATTGATTTGGCTTGAAATTCAGGCAATAAATTACATTAGCAGATCATCTGAGCAAATAAAAGCTCCACGTTTGTCCTGACTCAAGGCACTTAGCAGATGTTCAGCCCAATTGGAGTCATCCTCAAAACGTATCTGCTCATCTGGAACTCAGGTCGCAAATACAAGCAAGCCAGTGTAATAAAAAAGACCAAAAATAAAGCAAGAACTTTGCTCACGTTTATTTTCAGAGGAAGATTCTCTGTGATGCGGAAGTCATGTTTCAGACCTTTGTATAAGAGCATTTCACCTGAAAACAGTCATACACTTTGGATTTATAATTTTTTAAGTGGATAGTGTAGGGATTAGTTTATTGTTGCAGCAGACGCATAATAGACTTGAAGTCTCAGTGCCTCCTTTGCAGCTTGTGCCTTTGCATATAGGAGTGCACGCACACATCCATATTCTTTACTAAGGGTGCTCGACAAGCTTTCACGCAGGGCTGCAGACTTTACATCGCTTAGGTTGCACAGGTTTGGGGCCTTTGAATATGAAAGCCTTTTCAGAAGCCTTTACGTATGTTATGGCTTAAAGTCATAGCTGCTGTAACATACAGAGGTCTCCTGCTTTGCTTGAGGAGCCGTGATACCAACTTTGATGCTATGGTTCAATGAGCAAATGTGTCAGAAGTTGTTGTTATGTTCAGGCTTTTCTGTATGGCATACAGTGGCCAGCTACCTTGATCCAAGCAGCCTAATCTTTTTCTGGAGGAAGCCTAGAAGCTTTGCAGTGGTTAGGAAAGCTCTGCTTCCCTGCCCTCACTGCCCCAGGCACTGCCCCGTGTGTGCTGCAAGGACTTGGACTGGAGCACAGTCTGCTTGGTGTTAGGAGAAAAGGCTGTTTCTCATCCACGGTCTGTGGAGTGCTGGTTATTGAGACCTCAGAGGTCCGTTGACACTGTTTATAGTCTGTAGTCATCTTGCTGTAATAGTCTTAAGCCTGTGTTGTCAACTACCAGATGCCTCTGTTGTATCTGGCACCCTCATCTCTTTTTTTCCTTTTTTTTTATTTTCTTTTTTCTGCTGTGTCATCATGATTCTTTGCTGGCTCTAAGTTGGGCAAAGTTACAGAGCTGCTA
>JAVCKT010023208.1:18226-28651 GCA_032273925.1 Rhynchotus rufescens
TCTTTGCAACTATTTCTTGCAGTTATTTTTCTGTCTACACTAATGGTAATGAAGGGATATATTTGGCCTGATGAATTTCAGTAATGACTGTAAAGATCACCTTTAAAATTGGGAACTTTATAACTGAAGGATTAGTTTCTATACCAAAATAAAAATTATAAAAAATAGCACAAAGTTCTTGGGACACGTACTCAAAGGAGAAAACAATATACACACTGAGCCATAGATAGAAAGTTAATATTTAACACCATAAACACAATCTGCCCTGATAATGTATGTGTTTTTTTTTTCCTAAGAAAATCTTCTCTGAATAAAAGGTGAATTTCTAATTATTCAAATCAATGCAGGCTTTCAGGAAGCTGAGTTTGAACAATCAAAATATTTAGTAAGGATTTTAATACAAGAAAAAGGTCAAATATATATTTTGAACTGATTTGCTGTTCACAAATAGTATCTGATATATAATGAGATACTATAATGAGATACTATATAGTATCTGATATATAATGAGATAGCATTTTATAAAGGAGAATATGCTAATCTTTTTAAAATGAAACAAAAGCTCCAAAAGTATATTTTCTTACTTATTTTTAAGAAATAAGAAGAAATCTAATATGTATTACACAAGTAATGGAGACTAACCAGTTCTCTATCACTTTATTCCTAAATTGCTGATTGATGCCCATTCTACATGACAACAAAGTAACTCTTAAAGGCCAAAAAAATTGTAGATGATCAGCTGCTTTTTCTGTCTTTCCTATATAAATAAAAATTTATGTAACTATTCATCAAGACAGAGATGTATCCAGGTTGACCTTTAGCAAGACCTAGGTCTGCTGGTAACCTTGATCGATAACTAATGTATGTATTCATTTGTTTTTTCTAAAATCTGATAATTAAATAGTGTATGTAATCATTTGATATTTTTCCTGAAATTGTACAGCTATAGGTGAAAAGAAGGCAGAAAAGAAAAGAAAAAAAAAAGGCATTAAACTTAGCTAAAGTATCACTAAAATTTCTCTAGCATGAGATAGGAAATAATTTTTGTGTTCAATTATATGATATTGCTAAAGATATAATTGTCTTTTTTATAATCTGGGTCCTGGACATACTTATTCAGTCATGTTTTCGACATATGTAAAGAGAAATTGCAACTCTCTCCCTCTGCCCTCACTATATCCAAACTTCTAAAGATTAAAAAAAAAGGATTTTTGAAAGTTTTTGTATTAGTTTGGTATAATGATTTTCCTCCCTCATATGTACCTTGCACCACTAGTTGGCCAAATGTCTTTGAACATCTGTCTCAATTCCTTTTGAGACCTATATTCTCAGCATTGAATTTAAATGGAAAAATAATACATTTGTGTGCCGGTGGTTGTTCTCACATGAGTGAATTTCATTTAACTTAATTAATTAGAAAATTCATTAATTAATAAAGCAACAGTATTGTTTGGAATTTCAACATTGGCATATGCTGGTTTTGAATATATATTTTGAATATGTATTTTTGAATGGTGTCTCTGCTCTCTTAAACCTTTCTGTATATATGTCAGAATCTTTTATTTTTTTCAGGGAAGAAATTGATGTGCATTGCAGACTCAGTAGCTATTTCTACAATTCCTTTTTCTTACTAAACCTCTGACTTACATACAAGCAAAGATGCTTAGGGCTGTGGACTACAAAGAGGGGTTGCAAAGTCATTTTAGCAAGAAAAAAAAAAAACATAGAAAGTAATTCTATATCTTGCCAGGGAATATTTGCACTATTAACTTCTATTTACTACTAAATCAGCTTCTGTAATGCTTTTTCCAATGACTCAATGTATCATTTGGACAGAGCTCTCAGTAGCATGCTAAATATACCTAGCTCTTCAATAGGACTTTCCTTTGAAATTTACTGTTATTCTTCAGTCCTGCGCTGTAACAAATCACCGGGAGTGAGTACAGCATGTGTTACTACAAGGTTAGCTAATCTTTGGTTTCAGCCTCTGCCCTAGTGATTATACTGGTAAGGTGTGTTAAGGTCAAATGTCTCTCCTAAAACTGTATTTCAAAATGTTTGAGATGATAAGGTAGAGCTGTGCATTTTAGAGTTCAATAACATGTTAGCAAGACAGAACCAAAGTGGCCAGTTAAGTGCTACAGCATCAAATAGCTGTTAAAACAGGAACTGAAAGTCTTTTCTATTCACTTAATTTAGTGTAAATCTGTAATGAAATTCATATTTGTGCCCTGAATTAGCTAATACTCAAAGTGTAGTTTTGTTTTTTTTTTAGTCAAGGAATCGACGTAGGGAAGATCATGGTTGTGATAATTAAAATGAAGATAAGAATGACAACAACAAGCATCTTTACAATCTATTTTTTTTCCATGGTGGACAGAATCATCTGTAAATAGGACCATTGCAGCTTCTGAGTGTGGTTGGTAACAATGAGGTGTAGCGACAGAGAGGCCTTGTAGGATTTTCCTCATGGAGATATCCATGCCTGTGATCCCTGCATGCATCTGAATCTTTTCACATACAGACATGGCTGGCTTCATGTGACTGGTGGTGTTTTCATTATTTTAAATATAATGTCTCTATTGTCTGGGAAGTATTTGCTCTCTGGTGATACTGACCACCCTTTACTGGATCTCTGTGTTTGTTTTTCTGTTGTTAAATTTAATTTCTTTTTCTACCAATAAGATTAATAAATTTCCTTAAAAAAAATCTATATTTGGTTCATCCTTCTAATTCAATACCTGCTAAAATCAAAGAAAAAAAGAATCTTCTGTTTTAAGAACAAATCAAGGCTATGTGATTCAAAAGTGATCTTTCAAGTGCATCTTTAAAAACAGTAAAAAAAAAAGCAACAGTTGCATATGAACTAGACATGTTCTATGTTTCATGAGGTACAGTGTTGCTGCTAATATTTTGAATGTGTAGCGATTTCTTCAAAGATGATCCTAGCTTGCATGTTATGCCTCACAAAAGAAATATCAAAAAGTCTGTTTCCAACAAGCAGATTGTGTGCAAGTACCTCAAAATACTTTGTTTCTGTGCAAGATTTTAACACAAATTCTCATTTGCAGGGTGTTGTATACAAATACACCATAGAGGAATTAAATGAGGCAACATCTGCGAAAAAGCTGTGAGCCACTGGCAAGTGTGCCAATGCTCCTCTAAGTACACATGAGAGAATAAAAAAAAATGCATTGCTCTCTTCCCACAGAATAACTGTGTAGCTCAGATGAACACTAAACACACATACGTATGCAACTGTTGGCAATTGACAGCAGTTATTCTATTAGAGTGAATTCAGCCCTGCTCACAAAGCCTGAATGTAGCTCATTCATTGTACAAACTAAAAAAGTAATTTACAGGCATAATGTGCACAGATGAATATGTACTGCTTCCAGTACTCTGTTGATACCAGTGATGCTAAAGGGAGCACTCCTCATTTGGAAAGACAAATCTGGTGTGTTGATTTTGCTCTTCATGATCAGATAAGCATTTGGTCTGAATATACTCCAAGCTGACTAAAGTAAATGGTTGTGATTAATTAGAAAAATAGTGAATAGTGAATTCTGCTGAGTTCCTACCAGTTCTCTACCATCACCTTTGAGTTGGTCTGGTCTGCAGCTGACAAAGTCATTGATAAATTCAGCTGACATGATTATATAAATTCTATGTATATATGTATATGGACAGATACTCATATATATGTACTTTATTATATATACATGTATATGTACACACTAAAAAATGAAGTGAGGAGGTTCAAATTCAGTCTGCCACTACTATTTTGCATATATGCCATTTCATACTTGTAAAGTTCCATAAAAACACAAAGCACGGAGGTCAGGTTAGCATACAAGGGTAAACAGAGTAGCCACGCAAATTGTTGCTTCTATACATATTTCACTAAGCCTTTACAAGGTCATTTCTTTATATTTTTCTGTGTTTTTCTCACGGCCATCAGAAGATTTTTGTGAAGCTTCCTGGCCTTTTACATGCCTTACAGGATATATTACATAAAGCATCTGGACATCATTTCATCAGTTCCTCAAGTTTAGGATTTTTCTTGGAAGTCTCTTTCCAAAGTAGCAGTTTGTCCCTACCTACTTTGCGTTATTGAAGATGCCATTATCACAGCCTAAGGTGATATGATTGCAGGTGGTGGTTGCTTTATATTAAAGTGTGCAAGTGAGGCTGCCTTTAGATCTTATATTGCCTCGTATGCGACCAGGGATAAGGTAGCTTTTAGCAGGGATTTGCATTAATAAAAATTAAAGCTTTAGGATTTCACTTCAAAGGGAAATGTCAATGAAAGCATATCCTCTCTTAGTTGCATCAGTAGGAGAATATTAACATCATTGATGTAAAAGTTTATATAGCTAAAGGCTAAACTCTCTGTCTCTCAGTAGAGAAAAAATAGTTCTGAGACCATGTCAGGAATATAAGGAATGACTGTTTTTCAGGAGCAGTAAGCATGCAAAACATACTCATTTTCAAAATGGAAAATCTATTATTAAAAAGGATAATTTTTAATGTATGAATTCTCGACAGGCATTGATGTAGAAATAAATATATTAGAAATAAATATATTAGTCATTGTGCCCTAGCTTTTGCAAGCTTTATCAGTGCTAATTATTTTTTTATATTACAAATACAATGATTGATTTTGGCAAAAAAACCTCCGTATTGTAGCTTACTACCGCTTGAGGGACAGAAAAATTTGACTGTGTGAAGTATAACCTATCAAACACAATTACACAGTAAAATGGATTATTTCATTGACACTAGTCTGTAGGAACATCCAATTTGCAAGGAGTGAGAGAAGAGATTTTTGAATGCGGAGAGGCTTTTGTTTGAAAGTAGGAAGAATAAGTTTTCACTTTTTTGGAACAGAACACAATGAGAAGATATCTGTATTTGTTTTCCTACTGTTCCAAACAATTAAGGGATTTTATTTTTTTCTATTACATGTAATACAAGCCAATTGTGTTACATACAAGCCAATATTATTCACTTATTGAGATTTTTAGTGACATATAATTCTCAAAAAGGCTTTGCTCAAATACTTAAACAGATTATTCGGTCTTCTGAAATATTGAAAATTATTACAGCAATGGATGATGTTTTAAAAGTATAAATCTGGAGATTTTTAGGAGAGCTGGAGCATTTTGGTTTTACTCTTAGCTTCACAAGAATGCTAAGAGCTTAGCTTTAGACATAATGTCAGAATTTTAACTATTAACTTGGGTCACATTTTCATATTCAGTGAGTATACCAGGTTCATTGATATAATTGTGAGTGAGGTTAATATTACAGAATCACAGAATCACAGAATATTCAAGGTTGCAAGGGACCTCTAGAGATCATCCAGTCCAACCTTCCTGCTCAAGCAGGCACACCTACAGCATGTGGCACAGGGCAGCATCCAGGCGACCACCTGGTCAGAAAAAATCTTTTCTTTTTTTACAATATGCTTTTTCTTTCCCATAGAAAAGAAGAAACCTAAGAAAGAAGTGATACTGGTAAGTACAGCTATCCTCAAGACTGAAAACAAAAGTTTTGTGCACCCTGCCCCACAATATGGCCATAGAGCCCTTTGTATGAGGGAGGCAGCCCAGCAGGGAGGAGGACAACTCGCCCCAGCTTCACCAATGCCAGGGCTACCCTGCTGAAATGCCACCGACTTCTGCAGCTACTCCTGAGCCATGGGAATGTGAGCAGCACGTATACCCAGGTGTATCCAAACTGCAGAAAAAAGAGGTTATTTCCTCGGAAATAGGTGTTTGCTGATAGATACAGAGCATCTCAGGATTCCTTCTCAAAGGCATAAAGGCTGCAAAGTGCTTTCAAATTGACCTTCCCTTCCCCAGGTTCTTTTTCAAGGAGGTTACCAGACCTCTTCAGGGTGGAGATGACCCTCGTGTGGTTGCACACGTGGAGGCGTTTAGCATGTCAGATCTTATTGCTTCACCTTTGAACATCCAGTAGCAACACCCTACACCACAAATAGCTTTTGTTGCCAGTTCTGATTAAACTCAGCCTGCAAGAATGTGATATACAGGTCATACAAATCTGCCTCCATCCAGGTAGGTCAACATTTCCAAGTCACTGCTCCTTCTTGCTTAACTAATTCACGGGATTCATTTCACATATTGTCTCTCTTCATAGCAAATGACAAAGCTGAACACCGTGTTTGATGGAGAAGCCAGAGACCCAGGTAATAAAAAGTAATTAACAGTGGATAAGAATATTTGTCCTGAAACAAACTAGATTAATTGACTTAAATATGGTTCGACATTTGCTTTTTGTATTTCAGTGTGGCAGTTTCCAAGGAGAATGGGAGCTATATTTCACAGGTAGTGAAATTCAAGACAGTGCCCTAGTAGTGGTTTTAAGGTAGAATATATTCTTGTCTCCTGAAAGCATAGATGTAATGGCTATGTTATGCACTGCTCCTCTGACAAACTGTATGGATCTGGTATGGGAGGTTGGAAAGGAGGCTGGAGAGGAAGGAGGAATTTGCTCCAAGCCTGCTGCTCCTGTGCTGCCATGCTATGTAGTTTCATCCTTCCCCTCTCTGGGAAGAAGCCAAGGGATTGTGTAACCACCAATGTACCTATTACATCTCCAAAAATTCTCCATGGAAGCCCAGCTGGGCCAAAAGGGGTGAGCTACACCCCTGCTCTCTTGGAGCATCTCTGGCATTCACCTGGGGGCTGCGGTGTCCCTTGCTGTAGAGGATAGGAGAAAGCACTTGGATTTGGATGCACTTGGTGGCATCAGCTACCAAGCGGAAAGCAGGAACCTTCCAACTGGCCTAACTTCAAGTAGTGCTTAACCAGTCAGGCACTTGCAGAGAGAGAAATTAGGGCAGGCCGGGCCCAGCAGGACAGCCCAGGAGGTCCACAGTGTTGATCTCCTTCCCCGTGGGGCCACTACGCTCTGAGCAGGGCCTGTGGCACAGAAATGCTTCTGTCAGGGGGGATCCTTCTGCCCGCAGCTCCCATGTGAAGCCCATGCTGCAGGGCCTGCTCAAGCCTTGGGCCTGGCCTGAGGCGCCTGGAGGCTGAGGTTCCCACATGGGCTGGCAAAATGAGACGTAATCACCTAAGCCAGGTCCTCAACAACACATTCTGATGATAGGTCTGAAATGAGGAGTCTAAAAACTACGCAGAAAAAGGCAGGCTTGTTTCAAGACTTGGACTCATCTGGCCAAATTTCCACCCATCTGTTGCTCTCTGTGTTTCTTATTCACTGGATCTGGGCCGTGGGCCTTGAGCTAATAGGAAACATGAGGCACAGGGACTTGGGTAGGATTTAAGCAAGTGAATAGGAACTACTGTGCAATTAAGCCTATCCTCAAGGCTGGTTGAGGCTGCTTTGGTGCAGGCCTAAGGCCTCTTTTGATTTATAAAGAGAACCGAAGGGATGGGCTCCAAAGTCCAGGCTTTTTCCCAAATGTACTGGCATTTTAAAGGCTTCTCTGGACCACTTCAAGAGCTACTTCCCAGCATTATGGCAGGACAGTGGACAGTTTCTTTCCTTGGCTGACCTGACCACACCAGACTTAGGAATATCTGGGCCTATCCAAACTGCACCCTAGGGCAAGGGCATGTGTGTCAAGCAGGAGAATTAAATTATAACCTATCCTTGTGGTGACAGCAGAGAAATGCACGCTCCCTTCTTCTCCTCTCTCTCCTCTATGGCTCATCCCAAACCCTAGAGCATCAAGGGTTTGTGGTTTGGAGACGAGGTTTAATAACTCCTAGGATGTTATCTATTGAACATGATTAGCAGGGCTGCTCAGGAACTGCTTCCTGATCTGCGCTGCTTTAACATGCCTGCCTTGAAAGTATCATCAAAATAATATGCAAAGAGATCCAGTTTCATCTTTAATTGCTCGTATAGTGTTACTGTGTCAGAAAACATTAATTCTCATACAAACTATAACAGGCAATAACATGTAACCTATGTCTCTTTCCAGGCCTTAATGCTCTTTTGTTTGTCTACTATTAATAATGTTTAATTAGATGAAGTGCCACTATGGCTTCTGATTCTCTGATTGTTTAGCAAGAGGCAGTAATTTAGACTCTGAGGCAATCACACCATCTTTTTCCTCCTTTTGCTACATAGTAAAGGAACTGAAGGAAAAGTTACCTGTTTTCAGGGCAGAGGTAGAAATTACTCACAAAATCTGGATGGCCAGAAATATTCATAATAAAAAAAAGGTAGCAATGTACGCTAAACAACTGAAACTTAAGAGGTTTTTGTATATATATAAATAAACAGAAAATACACATTATTTCACTGTATTAATGACTTGCCTTTTGAGACAATGTTCACGGCAAAATGTGCGAGGAGCACTCAGTGCAAATTGTAAACTGATGCATACAGCTAAAATCTGTGGGCGATTCCAGATCTCAGAGCCCCAGGTCACCCTGGGTGACCTGCTGTGGTCCCCAGGACACCTGCAGCATATGGTGCTGCTGGTGGGTGTTGCTCTGCTGAATAGGTAGCACTGCTTAAAAAACCAGGCACACACATATAGAATGGCCTTTCCTAGCACAGCCAAAGCAGAAGTTTGGGGAGAGCTGGTCATAACAACTAAAGATCGTGGATGAGCCAGTTCTGTATTGATGAATGGTGGCTGCCCTGAGGTGCTCCTGCAGCTCCTGGGTCCCTCACAGGAGGAAATGAGGCTGCTCCTCACAGGGCGACCTTCCCAAACCCACCTGATATTCCAGGTGCTTTGTGTTTCCAGCTTCATCCTCATGCTGTGGACAACTGTCGCTTCATCATCTGCTAAAGCGGGAATGATTTTAATTGCATGTGGTTTTCTCTTTCTCTTTCTTCCAAGTCACGGGCAAAATGTATGAGTTCAATACGCGCTCGGGGGCCCGGAGGTGGAAAGAGACCAAAGAGCCCCTTCAGCTGGTTCCAGTTGTGCAGGCAACATCAGGTGCCACAGAAAAGCGCAGCGAAGGGAAAGATAAAGCGGAGTCTACAAGCAAAAAAGAAACCACAGACAAGAGGAAGGAGCCAACAGCAGAGAGGAAAACAGCTGCCAAGCCCATGAAAGAGCAAGTAGAAACACCAGCCCAGGATGTGCAGAAATTAAAGAAGCCAAAAGAGGAGTCTGCAAACCAAGGGCTATCCTCACCAAACCAAGATAAATTACCAGCCTCCTCTCCCAGAACAAATGTTGTGTTACCATTAAGCCACTCTTAAAGATGATGCATGGGACTCTTCAGAGCCTCCCAAGGAGGCAGCAGCTCCTGCTCTAAAGAGCCAAAGAACCAACTGGTGCTGACTGATGCTATTTTCTCTATACATATCTTAGTTGCAAAACGTTAGGTGGCCACTGCTGGATTTAACCTTTGCTGTGTGCAAACAGGACTGGGGAGAAGGGAAGGCATCATGGCAGTCGGTGCAGTGACCTAGGAGCGGGTGTAACCACAATCCCTCTGCTTCTCTGAGCACAAAGACGCATTCTGGGTGGTGTGGAGGAGTCGACAGCTCCTGGAGAAGTGAGGGAAGTGAAAGGGGCAGAGGAGGAGAAGACAGAAGAAAGCCCTGCCCATGGCTGTCAAATGTTTGGACAGGCGAAAGGGCCAGGTGGTGTCTGTATGGACACAAATACTCACCAGCCAACGGGAGCCAGGAGCAGGGCTCCTCGGAGGAAGAAGGAGCAAATGTGAGGTCAACTTGCTTCGCTTTTCCCTTCTGAGTCCATTACTAAACAGCAGAAAGGGGGCAAGGTACAATGGAACTGAGGAGGTTGGTGGTAACAGCCAAAAATATTTTCTTTTCATTCACCATTTTATTTCAGCCCTTCCTCCACATCCCTTCTTGCTGTAGAAGAGAACATGGCTTGAAAGCACTTTTGGACTGGAGAAACCCCACAGCTTGTTAGGATAGCTCAGCTGTCATGCTAATGTTTGCAGCTTATTTATCTTTTGTAACATGAGCAACATTCAGTATCTTTCCCTTTGGTATTTCCTCTGGGGTATTTGGAGTTTTGCAGAATCAAGTGGAACGCGCTCAAAAGAGTAATTACAGTAAACATATGTGGTGAGATTTTTTTTTCCAAGCTTGAGCCTGTATAATGTAAGTAAGTGCTGCCTAAGCACCTGATGTAAAACAAGCAAAGCCTCCAAGATATCAGAAAATTATTTTAACCCAAAGAAAATTAATATAAATGCTGACAATACTCAAAGATCTTCTGGTTTCCTTTGTTTCTTTCCTGATCACAAAAATCTTTTTGGTGGCTCATTTCAACTTGGTGGCAAAGAAAACATTTGCTTTAAGGTCAGCAGGGCCAGGAAAGGATGATTTTATCTAACCTGTCAGACATATCGGGTTTTGTTTTGTTGTATGGGGGAACTGGATGGCAATTTTAGTGAAGATCCCAGGCTTTACTAAGCCATT
>JAVCKT010023209.1:12539-24834 GCA_032273925.1 Rhynchotus rufescens
GAGGGTCCGGACTCATCGTACTCCTGCTTGCTGATCCACATCTGCTGGAAGGTGGACAGGGAGGCCAGGATGGAGCCTCCAATCCAGACAGAGTATTTGCGCTCAGGTGGAGCAATGATCTGCAGAGAGAGGAATACATCAGATGCACTGTGTGGTACTGCACCTACCACTCATACGCAGCCCTCCAAAGACAAGGAGCAAACCCCTGCCACCTAACCTCAGCAAGACACAACCAAGTTTGGACCTTCTGGGTGCTCACAACTCCAAACACTCCCCCCCTTATCCCTTCTGTGCAATTCATTTCCATCAATGCTGCTATTCCAATCATTCAATGTCACTTTGTTGGACAAAGACTGGACTACTTGGACATGTACAGACCTTCCTAAGAGCAGCTGGGCTCATCTCCCCTCCAGCTCCCTCTGGATTTTGGTCTAAGGAGGCCAAGGTTTCCCCAACTCCAACCTACCTTGATTTTCATTGTGCTGGGTGCCAGGGCTGTGATCTCCTTCTGCATCCTGTCGGCAATGCCAGGGTACATTGTGGTACCACCAGACAGCACTGTGTTGGCATACAGGTCCTTACGGATATCCACATCACACTTCATGATGGAGTTGAAGGTAGTTTCATGGATACCAGTCGACTCCATACCTATGAGGAAGAAAGCGTAGGTCAGCAAGGGCTCACAGACACAACCAAGAAATCACACTGGCAGAGACAAGCAGCAACCTGGCCTTCCAAGCAGGAAGTCCTACAGGCAGAGCTAAGGCTCTTCAACTCCCAACCTATTTGAGTATTTTAAGGTCCCTCCTAACTTCCAGCTATTTGGAAAGTGGTGGGACAGCATGTGCCTTGCTAAGCAGTTAGGACATTCTTTTGGAGGAAAGGAGGGAGAGGACACAGGGTCTCCTACAACAGGGACTTACCCAAGAAAGATGGCTGGAAGAGGGCTTCAGGGCACCTGAACCTCTCATTGCCAATGGTGATGACCTGACCATCAGGGAGTTCATAGCTCTTCTCCAGGGAAGAGCTAGAGGCAGCTGTGGCCATCTCCTGCTCAAAATCCAGGGCAACGTAGCACAGCTTCTCCTTGATGTCACGCACAATTTCTCTCTCGGCTGTGGTGGTGAAGCTGTAGCCTCTCTCTGTCAGGATCTTCATGAGGTAGTCCGTCAGGTCACGGCCAGCCAGATCCAGACGGAGGATGGCATGGGGAAGGGCATAACCTTCATAGATGGGCACAGTGTGGGTAACACCATCACCAGAGTCCATCACAATACCAGTGGTACGACCAGAGGCATACAGGGACAGCACAGCCTGGATGGCTACATACATGGCTGGGGTGTTGAAGGTCTCAAACATGATCTAGAAAAAGAAGAGAAGGCACTGAGTCCGCAGGACAAAACAAGCATCACTCATTAAAAGCCTACACCAAATCCATGCAAAAGTTTTCTAGGCGATGTCAATGCTTTTTATCTTGTCTACACCATCCCAACTGCTAGGTCAGGGCCCAAGGAGGACACCACCACGGGCCCATTCAAGTGTCACAGCAAAGAGTAACAAGTACTAGGCAACTACAGTAGTCACTCAAGGTTGGTCAATAGGTTAGTGTCTAGTGAGAAACAGCAGTTATACAAGTTGCTAGTTCAGTCTCAGAGAAAGCCAGCTTAGAAGAGCAAACAAAACCTGTGAAGGTCCAGCAAAAAGGAGACTCAGGTCAGGAAAGGAAAACCCTGTAAAGATGCCAAAAAGGGAGAAGAGTGGTGAAGGTGCAGAGAGGACAACATGAAGAGGAAAGCTGGCTGCAGCAGCATTTGCTCTAGCACCAGGCTGAGTTTTACTTACCTGTGTCATCTTTTCTCTGTTGGCTTTGGGGTTCAGGGGAGCCTCTGTAAGCAGCACAGGGTGCTCCTCAGGGGCTACTCTCAGCTCATTGTAGAAAGTGTGATGCCAGATCTTCTCCATGTCATCCCAGTTGGTGACAATACCGTGTTCAATGGGGTACTTCAGGGTCAGGATACCTCTTTTACTCTGGGCTTCATCGCCAACATAGCTGTCTTTCTGTCCCATACCAACCATCACACCCTGTACAACAAAAAGCAGCAAATTTAACTGATGGCTAGCTTTTTTTTTTTAAATCATATCTCTAAAGGCTTTTCATCTCTCCTGGCCTTATCAATAAAGACATTACATTGCCCAAATACACACTGCTAAAACACTGCAGGAGAGGCCTGCAGCATGTATTCCTCCCCTTCCTCACTTCTCCCCTCCACATTATTACTGTTGCAATACATAAAGCTTTGTGAAACAGACACATGACTTCTTTAAGCAAATTACTATCGTGGAAATTGTTGCTGCTACAAGCTGCTCTACAATGCCTGAAAAAAAAAGAAAAAAAAAATAAAAACAGAGGAAGCCCAGCCACATACCTGATGTCTGGGGCGCCCAACGATGGATGGGAAGACAGCACGTGGGGCATCATCCCCAGCGAAGCCAGCCTTGCACATACCGGAGCCATTGTCAACAACGAGCGCAGCAATATCATCATCCATGGCTAACTGTGGAGAGAAAAGAAAGCATCAAGTAAAGCTGCAGTGGAGCAGGGCGATTCCTTCCCCCACGGCGCAGCGACAGGGAGCAAGATGCAGGCAGCGCACGGCCCTGGACGCCACTCATCCACCCCCTTCCCCACCCATTTCCTTCCTGTTCACGCGGCGCCCGCTAGAGGGGGCGGCTCCGGGCTGCCGCTCCGCGCGCCTCCGGGACAAAGGAAGTCCCCGCGCCCGCTCGCGCTATTACCATAAAAGGCAATGGCTGGGGCGCGCGTCGCGCCGGGCGCGCGCGGCACCGCGCCAGCCGCCGAGGGGAGGGCGGCGGCCCCGCCCCCTTCACCGCCCGGCCACGCCCCTGGCCACGCCCTCGCGCGGGCACGCGCCCCGCGGAGCCGCCCCAACGGTCGCGCTCCGGGAGCCGCCGCCCGCCCCGCCCCGCCCCGCGCGCCCCGGCGAGCTCCGCGTTTCGGGGCGCCCGTGCGCAGCGAGCGGCGCGGGGCTCCAAGGGCGTTTGGAGCCGCCTCCTTATGCAACGGCCGCCCGCGCCGCCATGCGCGAGCCCAGCCCCGGAGCTTCCCCCAGTGCCCCGTTTCATCTGCTGGGCGGCGGCTTCCAGGGCCGGGCAGTGCAGTCCCCGCCGCGGCTGCTGGGTTCCAGCAAAGGCACCGGGACCTCCGCGCAGAGAGGAGCCTCTTCCGCCGCCGCGGAACCCCGCGTGCGCCCGGGCAGCGGTGCAGGACGGACCGCACCCCCTGTGCTACTCGCACCCCCTCTAAGGGTGGTGGCAGAGACGGAGGTCGGCGCAGACAAAGCCCCTCCGTCCCATTCCTGCCCCCCACCCCCGGCACACAATAGCGGCCCCCTCCCCCCCCAGCAATCCTCTTAGGAGGCGGGCGAGCCCCGCAGCGCCCGCTCCGCTCAACAAAGGGCGCCCCGGCAGCGCCACGAAGCCGCTCACGACCGGACAGTGCCGCTCCCCTCGACAGAGAAGAAGCCACCCCCTTATCAACC
Source organism: Rhynchotus rufescens (assembly GCA_032273925.1). NCBI lineage: Eukaryota > Metazoa > Chordata > Aves > Tinamiformes > Tinamidae > Rhynchotus > Rhynchotus rufescens. Next base: position 16,100 of record JAVCKT010023209.1, read on the forward strand.
CTAACCGCTCCAACCCATAGCGCAAACACCCTCCAACTAGAAAACACAAATTAAAACTAAAACAAACGATAGCGCGAGAAGGCGAGACGCCTGCAGACCCCCCCCCGTGCCCACGGCCCCACTCACCTTTGTGGAGTTGCGCGGTCAGAGCCGGGGCGGCGGCGGCAGAAGCGGGGCGCGCACACACACACAAGCGCGAGACGGGGGCAGCTCGCAGCGACTCCCGCCCGCCCCGCGCTCCGCCTTTTATAGGGCCGGGGGCCGCCGCCGCCTCGCCATAAAAGGAAACTTTCGGAGCGCGCCCTCCTCATTGGCTGCCGGCCGCGCCTCCCCGCCTCGCGCCGCCGCCCCGCGCGCGGCAGCGCCCCCCCCCCTCCCCCCGGCCTTTTATAAAAAAAAAAAAAAAAAAACCCTGGGCGCGGAGGGGGGAGGGGCCGGGGGGCTGAGGGGGCTATGGGGGGGGGGCGCACAAAGAAGCGGCCTCGGGGGCCGCAGCCGGGCGGGCCGCGGTGTCCCCGGGCCGGGCAGCGGCCCCTGCTCGGCCCCGGCCCCGTGCGGGAGGGAGGAGGGGTCGCGCGTGGTGCGAGCGGCGGCGTTAGGCCGGGCTCGTGTCACGGTGTGTGTGTGTGGGGGGGGGCACCTTCCCGATCCCCCCGCGGCCATGGCCCCTCGTGCACGTGCCCCCTCGTGGAAACCGTTAAGGGCCGCTGCTTGTCCCCAACGTGTCACCTGGCGGCAGGCAGCCGGCCCCGGCGCCTCTGACTCAGGGCGCTGAGTCAAGCGAGAGCCGGGACGCGGCCCCTGCCCCCGGGCCCTCCCGCTGCCGGGATCCCATTTTCCCTTTTCCCGGTGGGGCAAAGGTGCGGGAAGGGCCGTGCGGGGCTGCCCCTCCCGCAGCTGCACCCCCCATCACCTCACGACCAGGGACCCGTTCACAATAAAGGCGAATGACACCAGTGTCCGGCAGTGACATGAGGGTTCTGCGCCCCCGGAAGGCTGTGCCGACACAGGCTGATTAATTGAGTTAATTAAGCAGCCCTCTAAGTAAAGCAGCAGCGGTAACTTGCAATCCGTTGCCGGCGCCGAGCGCGCGCAGGCTTCGGCGCAGGGACTTTAAACACCCGGCGCGGGCTAGAGCAGCAACAACAAACTCACATAAAATGAAATAAAGCGAAAAGCGGGGGTTAACAATTAATAATTAATTAACACTGGAGGGGATGTCGTCACGGAGGGGCCGCCCGGGGTGCTGAGCGGAGAGGCCTCAGGTGAGGCCAGGCCGGGCGGGAGGGGCCGCGCTTCCGCGTGCTCCTTGTCCCCGGAGCGGCCGCGGCTCCCGGGACAGACAAAGGAGCCGACGTGGGGGTTTGCAGTTACCTTATCTGAGGCGGGAGGGATGGAGGGAGAGGAGACGCCGGGTACGGATTGGGAATGGCGGCGCCGGGCGACGCGGCCTGGGTGCCGTGGGGGCTTCCTGGGGTGCTCGGACACCATGGAGATGTCCCCACGGAGCGCCCATGGGACCACGTGTCAGAGCAGGGAGCCTGGTGACCCTGCTGGGAGCTCTCCCTATGGTGCTAGGGGCGTGGGTGTCCCTATGGTGTCCCTATGGTGTCCCCATGGAGCCTCTGCCACGGGCCACCCCAGGTCCATACTCCTGTCCCATCACCATGAGCTACCTCAGGTCCGTATCCAGGTCCCTCTGGCCTCGCGGGAAGCGCTCAGCCCCAAACGATCCCGTCCCAGGAAGCAGGAGGTTTTCCATAGGGCTGCTCCCAGGCTAACGTGCCCATCCTGCTGCCCATTTCCTCCGCGAGCGGGGCCACATCTCCGCATCTCAACCTCCCTCGCAGGAAAACGGGAATAATCGCTGTTAATTACCTACCTCACGGGGAATTAATTAATGTTTGCGCTCTGCTTTGAAAAGGCTGATTATTAATTAGAAGATTATGCGTCAAATAAGGGGAGCCACAAGGCATAGATCGCTGATGGGTGGCGGGGATAACACAGGGATGCGCTGATGAGGGGCCTGCAGAAAACCCCTAGCAAAACATCCTACAAATGCACCAGGGCCGGGGATACAGGGTAGGGAAATAATAGCAGGAGGGCAGGATTTGGGAAGCCAGCGGTCACTTTGCTCTGTCCTACACACGCAGGATGACGGTGGCAGATGCTGAGGGCCATAACCGTGAGCAAGGCCCAGGAAGTGGCAGCCCCCGGAGCGAGGTGGTCTCCGGAGCAGCCCTCCTGCGGAGCATCCTGGTGAACAGGTAGCGCGGAGGTTGCTGGGGAGCCACAGATGGGAGATAACCCCCCGAGCAGCGCAGATTACCAGGCAGTTGGAATCTCCTAATGACAAGAGTGAATCAGAACCCATCTGCCAGCATCCGGAGCGTGATAATAGAGGCTGGTTCTGTCTGGGGCACCTTTGGCTCTGACGGGCATTGCGGGATGTGCTCCACACCAGCAGCCCATGCTCCAGACCCCGCTGCTTCTCTGAGGTCGACATGGGCCAAGATTGGTGTGAGGAGCGTCAAGGCAACTGGAGAGCAAGGACAGCCACCGATAACCATGTTCAAGGTCTAAGCAGCCTGTAATGGGATAGACGAAGCCAGGAGCCCCCGTCTTACGCTCAGGGCTCTTCTAATCTGCTCCTGCGTGAGTCACAAGGACTGAAAGGAAAGAGGAACAGCAAGCAGCAAGGTCTGCAGTTCTCTGCTCTCTGGGGCCTGGGCTGCCTCTGAGTCGCTCTTGGGGCCATCAGGTTAGGACAAAAGCCTCATCAATCCCAGCTTATCACTAAGCCACTAAAAAGCACCGAGCAGACGTGGTGCGGCTGTGTGTTAGCGGGGAGAGAGGGGAGGTGGAAGCAGGACTTTCAGTCAGCACCTTCCAGGGTGTGAGACCTGCACTAAGGCTGTGGTTTTGGCTCCTGAAAACACAATGGGGCCGCTGGGTCCCATCTCCATAAAACAGGTACTAGAAGGGGTAATCAGCCCCCACGGAGCTGATACTGGCCACAAGGCAGGGACGAGGGTGCAAACAGCACAGGACCAACAGGTCCAGCACAGCACCAAGAAGCTCCGCAGTGCCCGGCTCTGCCGAGGCTGCCGTGACAGTCTCATGAGGACAGTGACGGCCACCAAGCACCTCCCAGCACCAGCCAACCTGAAAGGAGAAGCAGGCGGCAGAAATTCCCCTGTTTTGCTTCGCTTCTCCTTGCCTGTCCTTGGGCTCTGGACAAAACCCCGCGGAGGAGGATTCCTCCTGCCCCTCGTGGGCTGATAGGGCCTGGCGCCGATAGCGCGCGGTCCTGTTTCTGCCTCCATCCCCACGCCTCCCACTCCTTGGGTTTGCTTTGTAGGACAACGTGCGACTCCCTCCTCTGCTCGCTGCTCCCAGGGCTGCCATGGGGCCTTGTGCTTTTGCAGCACATGCTGCTCCCCTTGTCTTTGCCTCCTGCTCTGTCCTTTCCCTGGAGCATGAGCCCCCCAGCCGTGCAGGGAATGGATATTCGCCTTTCCCGCTGCTTTGGGGGAAAAGGAGGGATAATTAGGCAAAGCTTGAACTCTCGCGTGTCCTCTTCAGAGCCAGGCGCTCTCCTCATCTGGGGCTCCTTGCCTTCATTGTTCTCCCTATGGCTGCCATGAGACCGTGATAAGAGGTAGAAACTTCTGAAAGCAGCAAAGCAGGTTTCAATCACCCTCCTGCAACAGTCACAGAGGTCTGGGGTTTTTCTAAGTGCTGCCTTTTCCCTCTCTTCCTGCTCCAAAGGGGAAGAGGGAAAGACGCTGGCCACATCCCCTGTTTTACAGCCATCTCTGCGCCTTCCTCTTTTGCAGTTCAGCCCTGACCGCCTTCCCTTCGAGGGGGATTTGCCTGAGGCGAAATCGAAGCGAGGAGCCGATGGAGGCTCCGCGTTGTCCCTGCTTTGGAGGTGCTTCCTCTGCTCCATCTCCACCTCCAAGCACTGAGGACCTCCACCTCTCCTGCTCTGCACACGTTCAGTCTAAACCCTCTCCAGTCCAAAGCAACCCCTGACATTTCCCTCCCTCATTTCTTTGTACCCCCCGTGCTGCCTCATCTCTTTCAAGCAGCTGCAGTCTCTCCTCCTCCCCGTTAAGTATTACTCGATATTCTCGTGCATCCATCCCCGACGCTCCTGCTCCTGCGTATTGATCCCCTCGGAGCGCTCCCATCCATCACTGCCCTTGGCAGGAGCGGGGTGAAAGCTGCTCTATCCGCCCCGCTGCCCTCTGTGTGTGCGGGACCGCTGTCCCCCGACCCCCGCGTGTGCACGGAGGGACAGAACTGCCCCAGGCATCCCCCTCGCCCTGGGCGAACGGTTATTTTGCATCACAGTGCAAAAACACACGCAGATTTGGAGGCCGATGGGTGAACTGGATTTAGCTGGGGCAGTTGGAGGAGGCAGAGCCCCGCGGCGGAGGGGGATGCGGGCCTGATTTATAACCCATTGTGCTCGTGTGAGCCTCAGATAACAGGCACCAAGGAGGCTGGGGCCACAAGCAGGGCTCGGTGCTGCTGCCTCTTCCCGCTCTGCCCACTCCATGCTCAGCTCTCCCAGCTCCTTCCCTTGCGCACCTGGAGCCGATTGCTGCGCCTTGATTCCCGCATCCCAACCTTGGGGGTCTCCCGTTCCTGCCAGCCCACACAGGCATCGCACTGCGAGCGGGAGCTGGAGGGAACGTCGGCATCCTGGCCGCGCATCCCTCGGTGCCGGCTCCGCGCTCCATCCGACGGCGGCGGCGGAGCGAGGCCCTCCCTTCCCCCAGGTGACCTTGACGGCGAGCGATGGTTCAGTCCCTTCCAGCCAAGGCCACTCGCCGCCGCGATGACGCCGGCGCAAGGAGACTGTCGTAGCGGGGCCGTCTTGCTCCCCACCGCAGCCCCGTCCCCCTGCCCAAGCACCATCCGGCTTCCCCGTGGTCCAAGCATCGCCTTTGGTGGGGATTTCCTGCACCTAAGCCCCGAAAAAATGAGGAAAAAAGAGAAAATCAGACACTCGCTGGGCTTCCTTGGCAAGTATCAGCCCTCGGGCACTGCTCGTTGTCCCACTGACGCAGCCTGTGACACCGAAACTGGGGACTCCCAACCAGCACGGAGCAACACACGGTCCCTAGGGGCCTTTCCCACAAAGGGTCTTCCTCAGGGATTTGTTACCTGGCCCAGCAAAAGCCTCGCGCACGTGTTACACAGTATTAGGTCATCCCATATGGCGTACTCGCCACCACTTTCCTAATTACTTTGAAAATTGATTTTTCTCCGTCGTTAGCAATAAAGGCAGGCAGCAGCTGGATGGAGTTTTCTGCTCCCTGACGCTCTACCTCGGAAATGAAACAGATACCGGAATATCCGAGCGCGCCATGCAAGTTGCTTTGATCTCGTCTCGGCTCCGCTGACAGCAACGAGGCTCGTGGCACTTTCCATCCAGGGGTCTCTAGGCCTTTTGCAGAGAACACTGTTTCCTGTGGGCAAACCTGAAGAGCAGGGGAGGTAAAAACGTTTCCCCTCAGTCTGTGGCACTGTTGAGCTCGTTGCAGGTCGTATGGGATGCATCGGAGTGCCCACTTTGGGTTTAGGGGGGTTAATCCCTATTTATCTCTAGCAACGGGAGGCACACTGGCTTGGTGGGTAAGTGGAAGGAAAGGATTTGGGATAATGGGGATTTGGGAACAGCCACGAGAGCCTGCAGCGAGGAACCCAAACGTGGCCGGGTGCCCCAAACTCACACCGAGGTCTGCAGCGAATACAGGCGATGGGGGACCCTGTCCCTCCTAGGGCAGTGCTGCAGAAGCCCCCGTTACAGCCGCTCGGGGCCCCTCCAGGCCTCGTTTGTGGCTCCCTTCCAGCAGATGGTGGAAAATCCTGATGCGGCGGGTGCCTTGCCCAGGGCGAGGAAGAGGAGCGGGACCAGCTGCTCCCGGTCCCCCACTCGCCACCTGTGTTTCCCCTGATTAAAATCACCCCCGAGGGGGATGCAGGGTGTACGGCGCACGCAGCCTTTTACCGGAGCCGCTGCTAATGACATGGAGCTGCCATCTGTCACCTCCCACCTTGTCTTCTCCAGGTGCCAGGCTCCTTCCCTGTGTTGGCGAGCGCATGCTGGTAACACCTGAGCCCGGGGGGGTTTATCCCCTGCAGCAGGTAAATAAACTCATGGCAGGGACATCCCTGTGCGATGCAGGGGACAAAGCAAAGAGCCCAGACCCTGTGGGGACACGGTGACCCCCCCAAGCAGTCCCGTGCCCTGGCTCTTATTGATGTCAGCAGCAAACTTAGCTTGGGGGGGACCCGAGGGCAGGAGGTGCAAGGGCCAGCAGCACATGAACCCATTGCAAAGTCACCTGCGTGTCACCCATCACGCGGATGCAGGCGCTGAAGAAAACCCCATGCCGAGATCCCGATCCTCGCCAGAGTATTCCAAACAACTGTGTTTTATTACCCCGTTGTCCCAGAAGTTTCCATCTCGCCCTCGGGACGGTGTTTTGGAGTGTGCGTTGGCTCGTGTCGCGCATTCCTGCCGGCACGAGGTAGGATCTCAAGAGAAAGTTAAACAGCAGCCGTCAATGTCATGCGCTCGCCGTGACTCCCGCGGCTCGCCAGCGTGCCGCGCGCCTGGGCCACCACGAAAGCTCTGCCCGGGGGCTAATGAGGACACCTTCATACTGATAGTGCCGGCTGGCCCGTGTGAAAGATGTGGAAAAGGTGTGAAGAGATCAGCAGGTCCCTAATGCCTTCCTTGGTTGTCACATCTCTCGTGTTACCGTCAAGGAGCACATGGGGAACGGGTCTTTCTTTGCGCCGAGGTTTCTTGGTGGCCCTTGGGTGCCTCTTTGCAGTGTCACCAGCTGCGTGTCCCTGCGCTGGGGCAGTTCCACCAGGCCCTGTGTGTGGAGCTTGTGTTGGCCCCAGCCAGGGTGAGGGTGAGGTTGTCACCTCAGGGAATATTTGAGAATGCAGGTGATGTGTGCATGGATGGACACCCTGCCCAACGGGAGGCCAAACCACCGCTCAAAGCTCATTGAAGGCTCAAGGGCTTCCAAGCTTGCAGCATGTCCCCTCTCATGGCACCGTGCCCCGTGGGGTGGTGGAGAAGCCCTGCTGGAGCATTTGGGTTTGGCTCTTCCTCGCATGGCCGAGAAATGGGTTTGGGACATCCACATTCCCATTCTCTCCCTGCATCCCACAGGCAGGGCCATGCAAAGTTTCAGAGGTGATTTCCAGGCTCTTCCGCTGCTGGAGCACTGGGATCAGCAGAGCAAGCCAAGCAGATCCGAGGGCCACCAGGAGCACAGGATTGCTCAGGCCCAAAACGGGCCACGACACGGAAGAGCGGCCGTCCCTGCAGCTTTCCACGTGTCCCAAAGCCGGGCCGAGCCAGCAGCACAAAATGGGAACTGGCCTTCCTGCAGGGATTGTGTAGGAGCAACCCACAGAAAAAAATCCCAGCCTGGATCCAACTTAACGGAGGAGTTTTTCTCCGAACCCCACTCCCTGTGGCCGTGACACCCTTTGCACAGCATATTTCGCTCCTCGTAACCCCTTGTTCCTGTTTCGGAGGGCACCAGGGCGAGGAGCAAGAGGAAGGATCTCTGCTGCCTGGGCTCATCCCGGACCGGGGAATGTTTCAACCTGCCCTGTGGGGTCATCCAAACCGGGAGCATCGCTCCACAGCCAAATCCAAACCCCTTCCCTCTGTTTTTTCCTGCGTCGCAGACATCGGCGATAGCCGGAAACGTCCCCTTCTCCCTGCAGCGCGTGCGGGCAAGAGGCCGGGGCGGAGAGGAAAAGAGGGAGAGGGGAAGACGACAAGGGTTTCCCCTGCCCTTGGGGGCTTTAGGGACATGCACTTCAGCCGAGAGAGAGGCACCGATGGCCAGAGCTACCAGCAGCAATCAGCACAGCCTCGAGCCTGGGGAAATGAGCCTTAAATGGCAAAACGTGGTGGTAGCGTCGCTGAACCAATGGGGCCTGCGCTCGAGAAGGAGGAAACAGGAAACCAAAGAGCAGCTGAGGCCGCAGTCAGCAGAAGATGCCCCCTCCACCTCCTCCTCTTCTCGATAAGCCCTGTATTTGCCAGAAATGTGCCTGAGAAACACTCCTCTGCTTCCCCTCCCTGCTCCAGGCGCCCTGGATGCTCCGCGCAGACACTCCCTGGCAAGGGATGCAGAGGCAAAAGGTCGTTTTTCTTTCCTGCTTTGCACATCAGCAGAAAAGCTCCAAGGCAGAGAGATAGAGAGCGGGGGAGTCCCCCTCAACAACCAGTTGTTTCCTCTGGGTTGGGGCAAGAACCTCTGAACAGCAGGTAAAGGCTCATGTCCAAGCATCTCTCCATGCTCCGCAATGACCACGTTCCTGAACCTCCAAGGTTTTCTGGTGTTGCAGCAGGAGGGAGATTTGATGCCAGCTCAGATGGGGGCTTCAAGTTGTCTCCTCAACTCTAGTGGCTCCTAAGGCAAAGCCACTGATTCACCCATGGCCTAAGTCCCTCTCCAGAGGTGGATGCCCTTCCTTGGCTTCTCCATAGAAATGAGCAAGGAACATCCTGCAGCGAGGACAAACCTACTCCGTGGAAACCCCAAAAGGCAACCTGGGACTTGCCTTTCATCCACTACTGCCTAATGAAATGGGTGGTGGTGCTGAGGGATCCTTCAGGCTCTCAGAGCGCTTAAAAGGAGGATAAAAGCTGCTGGGAAGAGGCTCCACGGAGGGAGAGG
>JAVCKT010023211.1:0-19766 GCA_032273925.1 Rhynchotus rufescens
CAAGGCAATACGGGCATGTAGATAAACTGTCGATCTACTAACACAGCTTACAGGCCACCTGGGATCAATGGAGTGGTTTTAGACTCACAAAGACTTTAGGAAAATGGCTGTGATTCTTCAACAGGGATCGTAATCGTCCAACATTGCAGAAAGCATCATGGGCAAAGACCAGGGATTACTTTTTCCTTCAAGTTCTCGCTGTTAGTATTGTGAGGCACCGTATGTATAACACTGAGATGCAGTTTAGGTTGCAAGGTAAATGCATTAATTTGTGTGATGCCATAAGAAGAAAAGGGCTAAGATTTATGTGTCAGGGAAAGAAGCCTCCTGTTGTCCTAAAAGCTAGAGATTCAGTTGGGAAGAACTAAGATATGTTTGGCCAAATACAACCCTTTGATTCCAGGGAGGTTTTGCATCAGATCTAAGAGCTCTGCAAACATTGCAAATAAAATATCTACCACCTGCTCCGCCTTAATACCAATTTGTTTTTGTCTAGGTTCATACTCTTCTTGTGTTTGCTCTCAGTAATTACAAAAATGGATTTGCTAAGTGGTGGGAAGACTGGGAGAAGCAGAGAATTTCAAGCATCTGTCAGAGAATAGCCCTGGAAAGTGAATTGTGAGTCGAAAGCCAGCACGTAAAGCAGTGTATGTCCAGAGGCGCTCAGCCCATTGGCACCGAGCAAGGTTCTTCTTACTCTGTTTTGAATCACATGCATTTGCACTAAATATTTGTATCGGTAAGAAAATTCAGCCTTTGACTAGAGAACAAAAACCTCCCTATGATTTCTATGTGCAATAAGAACAAACTAACTTGTGTGAATTACAACAAAGCCATTCCAAACCCCTCCAGGCCAGAGAATATATGCAGAAATGACCTTGCAAATACACTGGAGGCATTTCCTACTTTCCCTCTGCAATTCACAAGGAGAAAGTAAAAGGGAAAATTCATTTATGAAGTTTCTATAAATTATTTGCTGAGTTGGACTTGACAAGTTTCTTATTGCTTTTTGCCACTTGCAGACACCAACTTCGTGTAGAACAAGCCCAGCATTAGAAAACGTCAGGGTATTGCTAATCTTTTCCTTTATGCTTTTGTTACTCACCGGGCTATGAAACTCTTCTCTGCCACACTTAATCTAAAGGAAAGGGGGAAATATCTCAGACAGTCAACACAGTTTTTCCAAAGACCACCTCCCTGGAATCACTCCATCCTTTTAAGAGCATGATGCAGATTTTGACAAGCAAAACAGTACAAATGCATCCGAAAGTCCCAGTCTTGCAACTGTCTAAATGGATTCCACTGTCAACATAAATTCACGGTGCCCTCATGGGAGTAAAGGATGCTCAACAACTAAGGTTGAGGCAAAACTGAAGCCTAAAGGAAAGCAGTCTGTGTTCTTACTCTGTCAAAAGAAAACACTAGTTTTGCTTCTGACTACACAAAGCTTCCTTCTGCTCCACTGAATTCAAGGAACAGATCACAGCCACAGAATGTACTTGGCAACACTAGTTAATAAAGAACTACCTAATGTCTAAGAACTGCTGAAAGACCATTTTTCAGCACAGCAATTGTATTAACACTTATATTGGCTAGAAATGTCAATGAAATGATAGAAAATGTCATTTACAGCCTAGAAGAAGTAACAGATTTAGTCTATAAAAGCAGAAAAAGAAAGGTTGATATTTTGAGTGTATCTCATTGTAAGTGAGACCTGCTGATAACTAAAGCAAATTTAAATGGCAGTCAATAACTCTGAACTTTACATTACCGTGGTCGCCTGAACTGCGCTTTACTATAGAGAGGAAGGAAGAGTGTTGCTGAAGAAAGATAGATGAGGGTCATTTTGGAAGAAAAGCCTGCAAACTCTGGGTCTCGGGAAGGGGTAAAATGGGTAGGTCTGTTCAGCATCACTGAAGGTTGAGCACTGAGTTGTTTCAAGGACTTGGGGAAAGCCAAGCAACAGTGCCCAACTTGCTTCTTTTAATCTTGGATCACCCCAGACCATGAGATAGCTGAAGGGAGGCCTGGCTCATGCCAACAGCTTCCATCACTTGCTTGTCCATCTTAAAACAATGCTGCCCACATGGCCACCAATTGGATCTTGGTCTTCCAGTGGGGTGGGAGGTGGTGGGGATGGGGCATCATGTTGCAAGTATTCAAAGCCTCCTGGAGTTGCAGAACCAGGAGAATGGTCACGTCAAGAGCATAGGATGCTAGATGGAAGTACAGTACGATTAAAGTAAGAAAAGTAAAAAGTCCTAAAGGAAGTAAGAGTTGTTCAGTATTATTGCTTATATTCAGGGGTCCTCAACCCCTCACACAGAAACCCTATGAACGTCACAGGAGTTAATCAGCTCCAAAGAGACACAGCCAGAACCTGCCTGTTCCTGCCTGCAGAGACAGCTCTTGGGAAATTAGGGGAGTGCAGATAAGGATACCTATGTCTAAAGGCAGAGTGGAAGCATGTTCGGAAAAAGCTGCAGATAAAAGGACAGAGCTATTATCACACCAGTCTAGTGAAACATTTGCATATGTCTTTAATACCAACCATTCCCCGTATCATATGACAAGAATAAACACACCAAGATTGTTATAATCACAGAAAATGCCAAGTCCAACATACCCAGCTGTGAGAAACCCCCTCACACAGCAACAAAAGCCCTACCTTTCTCTGGGCCTAAAGCTTCACAGTGCTGGGAACTCTGAGGTTGACTCAGGGTTTGCTGTGGAGTTCAACTGCTGGTAACTTGTCAGGGTCACCTTTCTGTCTCCCAGGACCTCATTCATTGGAAATTCATTGGAAAACACGCAGCCAACTGATGGACAAAGGTGATCCTGAAGTGCATTGCCTCCAGCACCACTTTGATGAGTGAAAAATCAGCTGAGATGGTTTTGAACTCTGATGGGGATTGGAGGGAATGAAAAACTTCCCCCATCTTTCCTTTTTTTTTTTTTTTTTTTTTTGTAACAAAAAAAAACCAGTCAATGCATCTCAGCCATTTGGAAGTACTCCAATCACTTTTCCAGTGTCTACAGCTCATCAGTTCAATTTTGAAGCGTCCTGAAGCATTGCTAGTTCAGCTAATTGAAGCTAATTCCTTTATGTATCTTTCCTTTTTCACCTTCCCAGCAAGGTGAGACCCATTTCAGATTTGTAATGGCAGCACTGAATAGTATTCCAGGTTTCTGGCAGTGTGAAGCCCTTCTAGTTGAATTCCTAAGGAATGGAGGGTTTGTCTAGGTAATTCAAGTGACAGACTTTTCAGTCCCATAATACATCCAAGATGATCTGAACAGACAGAAAGATGTATGATTTAAACGCATATAAAAAGTTCTGAAAATGCATTTTCTATTTAAGGAGTATACAACCCCCTACAACAATGACTGATTCTAGTGTCATTTGCACCAATTTTAGACTGGAGTTTCCTTCTGCTCCCATTGGGGCTACCCCTAGGGTACATCTGCACAAGAGAAAGGAAACCCCAAGCTGAAGTCATGCAAGGCAACTGGACAATCCCTTAGCATCTGCTAAAGCTCAAGTAGTTTTAATCTCCAACATCCCATTCCTTAGCAGACACCATGCAGAGACCACAGTGCTCAGATATGTCAAAATAACATTTCTCCCGAGACCACAACAGGACCTGGAACCTCCGAGCCCCCAAAGTCTGGGGAAACCTTCCAATGTTGGATCTCAACTACACAGATAATGCCACTACTTCTGCTTCCAGGAATGGACTTCTTTTTAAACTGCATTCTTGCTCTTAAGCCTCCTGCATGGTTAAGGCAGTTGTGAGATGGAAGCGAAGTGCTTATAGGCTAAGGCCCGTTTGCATTTTGGGAAGCAGCGGGATGTCTGTGACTCGCCACTCATTTTTCTATAGCAAAAAAAAAATGGGTTGCATGGAAAACTGGCTTGTGATTTGGAATTGAGAAAAACGAAGAGCCTGTTGAGATGGATGAAGATTTTGTTTGTGTGTTTTGTTGAAAGAAAATTTTGCTCGAATCTGTATGTAAGTTCTGACAGTAAAGCTCTTCAAGAGGCAGGTTTCTGATACGTCCTTAAAAATAAAAATATTATTTAAAAAAAAAAGCAGGAAGGGGAGAGCTTTTCAAAGGTCACATTATTGCAAGAAATAAAACAACAATTGTGTACGTTCTAATAAACAGCATAAAAATAATGAAAGTAATCCCATGCATCTGCATCTCCCACACGTATCGAAAGAACATATTAAATAAAACAAAAAAGTAAAATGAATGTATGAAGTGCTTTAGAATCTGGATGCTATAAATCTGGTTAAGGGAGATTTGTGACTGTACTGACAAACTGCAGTTCTTGAACACTTGGAGTTTGTTTGGCATCGTGTCAGCATGTTATTCTCATTCACCTTGGACTTTCAGAGATGAAAAAATGAAGTTGTGAAAGGGGTTACGGAAATTCAAGCAATCAGGCGGTTCTGTTCTGTGACATTTGTGTTCTTCCTCAAGGTGTGTGTGCGTGTGTGTGTGTATAGTACAAAATTATGAACTAACATCTGAAAAAAACAGTAGTCTAGGTAATAAATTTTCAAAATTAAGAAAACTGTACAGAATGATTTCCAAGGCTTATACTTGACAATTATACACATTTTATGAGACAGTTATGCACCCTGTGCCTTTCTAAATTCATTGTTTTATGGATGCAGTATCTCTATAAAATAAACCAATCTAATGGCCTAAAAAGTCTCATTTACCTCCAGCATAACAATTGCACTGCATAGCTTTTTTTTTTTTTTTTTTTTTTTAACTCTTTCCTTAACCAAATGATTCTTAACATTCAACAAACGACCAACCAAACATCTACACTTTCAATATTCGTCGAGTATTTGGCACAGTGGAGTTTATTTCATGAACCTTTTTTTGCCCTTATTGTTGCTGAACGTTTAATCGTGTTCATAAATTCAACATACAGGTAAAGTCTGATGGCTGGAAGCAGTTTGGTTCCCTCCCCTGAATGTTTAAATGCCAAGATAAGAGCAAATTTTTGCTAAAAATGTATCGAACATGAGTGGCAAGTTATCAACCCACTGTAATTGTGCCAAGTGTAGTGTGTCCACTGCCAGCAATGGACCATGACGTTGGGAAGATCAGTGACTCCACCAGCTGCATGGGAGTGAGATCCAGCATTTGGTTTGACATACCAGGTTATGTCTCCAAATGCCTGCAAGTTCACAACGGCTTCAAAATACAAGGAAAATAAGGAGCTTTCTGATTAATGATGCTAACCCTTAAACCCCTTCTGACATTTACTCCATTGGAAATGAGTCTGCTTTCCACTTCTGACCAGGGAAAACTCATCAACTGCAACCATTCTGTATTGCTTACCAAGGGAATTTTTCAGAAAAGAAAAAAATAGACTAGCAATATAAAGTTGAGCCAAATGCTTCTTGAAATCAGATAAAAATTTCCCCTTGATTTTGACAGCATGGGTTAGGACAGCAATTGCAAAGGCAAAGCCAAGTCCACCTCTGTGTAGGAGCATCTTGAGGATTCGAAGGAGTTTTGGAGGTGCTCAATGCTGACCCACCTTTGCACCTAAAACCCAATCTTCCATGGAAGTGTTATCTGCAGATCCTAGCGCACAACGTGGCCTCTAGATGGAAATATTATCTACTTCTTTTTTTTTTTTAATCAGGCTTCTGTTGAAGTTAGAGGAATTTCTCAGGTGAAAAAATACCAGTTGTGAGTTGCAGGTTTAAGGTCAGCATTCCCTTCATTTGTACACACATACGTGTACACACACACACACACACACACACACACACACACTTACTTTAAAGAAAACATCCACCACATAATTTCTAGATTGCAAATTATATATATATATATCTTTAAAAACTGAAGAGAACATGAACAGTCTCTCCATATATATATATGTATTTACGGAGTCACATATAATATGAAAAAAACTATATTATGTAAATCATCATATTATCTATAATTCTCCAACTGGCAATTATTTTTTATAGAGACACAGTGCATTTGCTCGCTTTTTTAAAAACATAGTATGTGTCCTCATTGGCTTGGTAGCATATTAGAATGAAGGCGTATGGATAAAAAACGCAGAGGATTAAACAAACCCCTTGAGTCACGTTATGTTTGGGTGAATTAAACAGGACTCCTTCCCAAACTAGCATAAATAAATCCTCCCTCTGGAAAAGTGTCAGCGATTTAAGGGTTAACATAAACTTGAAAATCCTTTAAAAAAAAATCTTATTAGAGGACTATACAGACAGATATTTGTAATTCATCCCCCTTTAAAATGACAGCACGTTTGGCAAGTGTGAGCAAATGTCTTGAACTTTACTGGGTCTAAAGGATCTGAGCACAGCTATTCACAGACAACCACGAAGCTGCGATCTGTGAAGATGCCTTGGCTGGAAGGAATTTGTGAACTTGGACCTCACTGATCGCTGCCTGGAGGCTTCTCAGCGCCTTTCAAGGTGTTTAACTCCTGGCTGGTTGAACAACTCTTGCACTGTTCCCTCGTTGCTGTCACCAGGAGAGCGCGTTGAGCTTGAGCAGTGCCCAGACCAGCTAACCCGTTAGCCCACAGAATTAACGGGGCCGCACGCATCCCCAGGACACGCTAACACCTATTCTGCCATTGCCTTCATCTTCTTCCTCCTACGTGCCTCATGGCCAAGCCTGTCCATCTGATGAGCTCTCCGCCACCTCTGCAGCTCCCGATGCTCTCCATCTCCTTCTGGCTTGGAAGCCTTGCACTATCACCAGATGGGCTGGGAGTCAGCCACATCAGCGTTGCGTTTTCTCCATCACCCCCACAGGATTTCAAAAGCGATCCCACTGAAAGAGGAGGTTGTTCTGAATCCCGGATGGATCTGATTTTGAGAAAAAGACAAAAGTTTCCCGCGTTGCTGTTGCTTTGCAATTATATTTCTTCATTCTCGCTCTTTTTTTTTTTTTTTTAAAAAGGACCCTTACATTATTAATGTAGTTCATCCATCCACAGTCACTATAAAACAGACTCCATATTTTCACACCACTCATGATCTTCAAGGTTATAGATAAATTTTGTCCTGTGCGACTGATTTTGGGGCACCGAGTCCCGCCCCAGATTGTCTAGGGTGAGAGTAGAGGCAAAAAACTCACTAGTGCTGAGACCACCTTCGTGGTTCTTGATGTATCTTTTATAGTTTTTCCTCAAGCATTGCCAGGTGGTGGTATACAAGATGAATGCAAAAGACTTCAGGGCTATAGCAATACTAACATATAGGTATCTATAGACCACATTGTCATACAGCGCACAGGCTCCTTGCTCGCCACAAAACGTGCTCCAGAACAGACACGTGGAATCAATTCCAGCCCCAAAGATCAGCGGAGGTGGGATAAAACCTGTCAAGATAAGAGAGACAAATTGTGCTTTTATGATCTTTATGATAAAAAGAGAGGGGACGTGATTGCAGTGAATGAAAAGAGAGGGTACTTTATCAAGGTTAATGGTCCCAGATGGAGCCTGGGATACTCTCTAATTTTTTATGCTTTAAATCAACCTAAATAAAGTTTGTGGATATGGACTATGTGAATTTTTAGCTTGGACTCCACATTTATGTAAGTGATTCCTCCTTATATCACAAATGCAGGGAGGATTTTATTCTAGTCTAAGTGCCTTTTATTAAGTTTCTGGTTTATCTTGTGAGACTGGATGGAAGGGTGAGTGGAAATGAGGGAGGAAAGCCTTGCAGCTTCCTTTCTGGTCAGATACTCCCTACTCTGTCTTCTGAGGTGTTCACTTGTATGATGCCAGAGGGCTCCATTTGAGAGTATGAAATGTGCTGTGGCATTGAGATCTAGTTTTCCCTGACACAGGAAAACGCTTTCTCAGGACCTGAGAAAAAGAAACAAGTCTCCAATACATGCCAAAGATTAAGGCTGAAAGGAAGTGAAACCTTTATTGTGCTATTAAATGAAATATTGCAGCAGGATTCCCTCACAATCATTGCAGTTAACTGCAGATGAACATTTATCAATAGTGGGCTACAATCTTAAAGCAGTTGTTCTGATCTCATTTAACCAATAAAGACAATGTTTTTCTCCTTCATTTTTTATCATCTAGCAGGGATAGACAGAGATCCCCAGCTCCGTATCAGGATTTTCTGAAAATCAAGATGTTTCACCCTGAAGAGAACCAAGGCCACCTGCACAGAACAGTCACTCAGTTTCCAGACTGAGCTGGGTCTGTATCCAAGTTAAAAGTGTGCATTTTTTTTTAACCTGCAGACAACTGCAAAGTCATTCTGGGATTTAAAAATGCAGTGGACTCTTGCCAGGAGCAAGTAAACAGATTGTGCTGCTGATACAGGAGTCAGGAAGGGATCCAGTCTGCATTGGCTCTGGATGTTCCTCTAAGGAGGTAACAGCTAGATGTGGAAGGGGCGGAGGAACCATGAGCTTCTTGCTTTCTGCTCTAAAAGGAGGCTGCATTCGGATCATTGTTTTGAGTTTTGGAATCCTGCTTAATATCACATTGAGAGGAGCTGATATAACACTTCTGAAATGCACAAGCTTAACTCCAGAGACAGCCATCACCCACATCTGCTAGTTTCACCTGGTTTCCTAGGTTCTCAAGATAACTTCATATCTACATTTTGGATTGCTGTTGACAAATGCATCAGGTTTGGGTCAATTCAAGGCTATGTAGACTCCATATTTTTTCATATCTGTGGCACACAGGATCACGTGAAGAGATCACCTCCATGCTCACAGAGTAATGAAAAGGAATCCAGCTTAAACTGATGCACCAGACATAAAAGGAGCAGAGCCTGTGGTAATCTGAGCATTGCCATGAAAAGCCCAGGTGGGATTCTTCTGCACAGAAACTGGCAGTTGCTCTCATAAGACCTGAGGAAAGACCTGTCTTGCTGACCTTCAAAGCCACACACCTATGTGGATATAGGCATAGATGTGGAGACTGTAAAGAAAAATACATGAAAAACTTCTCTTCAGCAACCATCATTAAAGCTCTTTTTCATCAGGGGAATGAGCAAGAGATCCACGGGAGTGACTCTACCAAGACAGAGCCTCTTAAACGTCAGAGCTGTGGGGCTGCTAGCACTGGAGACTGGAAAGTTCTTTAGACAGAGAAACACGGTAGGTTGAGAGAAGAGAGGCAAAGGAAGGAGGGCTGGTAGGAGAGAACAGGGGACCTCCACCGGTAAAGCCAAGGATATTCTAGCATGCACTGTAAACACTGTCTGGGAAAGCAAGTATCCAGATCCCTTTAACATGTATAAAACCCTTTGACATTCCAGACATGATCTGTTAATGCTAACAATTCCTGACAGTCCGGATGGAGTTATCAAGGTCTTGTACTGCTTGCACTGGTTGCAAAAGTCTTTTTTTTTTTTTGTGTTTCTCTTTTTTTCCCTCCTTTCAGCTGGGCTTGCCCTGCACGTTTCCTATCCAGCTCAGAACTTGCCCGTATGCTGGGTGCAGACAGACAGAAATTTCTGCCTTCTGATCTTTTTAGCCATGGCTTTCTATGTAGGCATGAGCTGTTATAGGAAAAGAATGGCCATACCAATGCCTCCTGCACAGCAGTTGCTGCCTTCAAAACCCTTAGTCTCTAACAGCGCCGCTTTATATTCCTCTCTGAGAAATTGCAGTAACACTTTTATATGGAGATACTATTATGTTACTCTCTTGCACTAGAATTCCTATGGAATGAGATAATAGATCCAGGGAGATACCAGGAGAATTCAGTTTTGTTTCATGTTAGTATATAGAAACTGTTAAAAAGATTCAATTACGCTTTACCTCTTATTGTAAAACGCTGCAAAAAATCCTGCTATATATGTATTTCACTGCAGAAACTATACAAAGCTATAAGCAGAAGCTATAAATTACAAGTCCATACCCCCCAAAAAGCTGTCTCTGTCTTACTGAAAACCATTAGCTATAATTGCACCTCTGGGTCTCATACTTCCTATTTTTAATACTCTCCTTTGGTTCAAGAAGCAGCTATTATCACTCTTCTTAAGCCAAAGCTTAAAGGTGATCTCAAAAGCTTTCAAAATAAATCAGTAAAGCTAATCTCAATCTTCAGATCGTTAAGGGCAAAGTTTGGATACCTGTGCTTACACTGAATAGTACCTTTCTCTTAATTTTCTACGTGTTTTAGCTACTTTGCTGATACGCTCCGGGATATATTCTCTTATTTCATGGGAATTCTCTACTGACAGGGCAACACATAAAAGCTTCAGCCTAAATCCTTATTATGGCTTCTTTACTGTCAAAAAAGAGGTCTATTCAACCTGCCAGAGCCTAGTTACAGTGGAATTCAAGATGCTGCTATCTCCTACGTTTTCTCTCTTTCAAAGGGAAAAGAGAAAATAGGGAAGAACTTTACCCTTAAGTAATTTCCTTGTGGGAACAGGACCCCAGAGCTATTCTTCTTACACGCTTGCCTGCTGACATCGCATTCAGCCAGCTGAAGACAGGCAAAAATCTAAGAGTGGCACGGACAGCAAAAGAAAACGCTGTCTTTGCAAGGCTTGATCTAGAGCTAACTAAAGTCAAGCCAGAAGCTTCCCCTAGAGTCATCCAGACTTTGGATAAGACTGCTTGCTTATATTGAGCTTTTGGTATGAATGCAGCTACTTTATTAAAATAATCCGTTTGGCTTTAATGTAAACTGGAGTGGGACCATGTGGACATGTCATTCCCCAGAGGAATGACTGAAATAACCAGGTGAGCAGCAGGCAGGTGCCGAATGTCTTCCTTTTCATTCAGATATGAGAAATATATACTGAACCTGAGGAATGGCCAAATGCATTTAATGGGATATTAATTGAGAGCACAAGGACTCAGTTTGCTTCATTTCATGGTTTTCACTCCTGAGAGACCAGAAGGGATGAACCCCATCGAATACATTTGGCCCTGTCCCTCAAATGAAGGAGAAAATATGTATGCCTCTCCTTCAGCAATCCACAATAAAAGAGCAATTTTGCAAATTGCTGACATGTTAATAATAACTATAGGACAGTAACTGGTTGTGTGGCATAAATGGTAACTTCTCATGCACCAGCACATTGTTTTTTCCACTGCTAATTCAAATGGCAGAAAAAACATGTGCCTTTCTTTCCCTTTGAGCATGCCTTTTTTTTCCCCTTTGGGAGCTTTGATATGATAATGTTCAAAGGGAAATCTCAGATGCTGTTGGTCTGACCCCCTCATAAGAGCTACCGCACGTCACAGAAGGTAGAGTAGGTTTGCACGGACCAGAAAACAATATTCACAGGTAGACATACACTAAAAATACAGCGTTCTGAGAGGAAAGCAAGGGTGGGAGGGAAGGACAAGAAATTTCCACACCTACCTAGTAAACGCAGGAGCAGGAAAAGTACCCCCAAAGCATAAGACTTGAGTTCGGGGCTCACGGTTCTGTAGGGAGAAGAGAGGTGAAGAGTGAATCGATTCTTGGTGCTCTGCTTTGATTAACACATCCCTTGGCGATTCCTCACTGTCAATCAACATGCCATCATAACCTCCTCAAAAAGTCATTAATGGGATTTTTCTCCTCCCTTTGCCTAAACTGCCTACAGCCCCAAAAGTAATTGCAACTTTGGCCATGGGATAGGTTCATGAATTCAGTGGAGTCATCAATAACTGCATTTAATCTTTCTACTGGAAGGGTAAAGATCAAATTCCCAAGTCAGTAAATCATCATTTACAAATTCCATCCAATACTTGCAAGATTCCAGATGTTGTGATGTGATGGGAGAGAAATCTTTCGCTGTGAGACTTCTCAGACTAATGGAAATAAGAGAGGGGAAGGAGGACGGTGGACCATGAGATTCAGTCAGTCTATTAAACCAAGCCTCCTAGAGAGGATGGGTTTGTGCAGAACAGTTTCATGAGACCGAGTAGCATCTGAATTTGTTTTACACAGGGAAGGCAATGGCTACTTTGCCTTTTGCTGTGAACAGAAACCATTAGCATGAGTCTTCAAAGGGGCTTAAAAAAAATCATTAATGGCTTTCTGATTTACCTAGCTCAAAGATGTTATTGGCTAAATTGGGTAGGGGTACCCTCTTGGGTAGGGTCTGTAAAGCCTTTGGCATTTCAAAAATCATTATTTTGGTCTGAAGTCTTTTAATAGCCTTTTAGGGCCCCCAGTATATAAGGGCTGGGAAAGCAGGGCAGTGGGTGCAGCACACAGAAACCTCAAGGCATCAGTTGCTTTTCCCACTAAGGGGTGCTGTACTCAGCAATGTGAATGACACCCATGCTAGAAGTGGTGGTCTCCATTATAAAAAACTGAAGGGGAATCAGACAATGCTGATAAAACTGCCAAAAAGAGTAATCACTTTTAAGTTAAGAGAAACTATTTTAACCGCTTGCCCTAATCTCAACCATTACACAGGCCATATAACCTCATAGCGTGGTTCCTGAAAGAAGCCTGTGACTTGTGGTTGAATTAAAGCAAGGTTTTCAGGTAGACACCCATGTGCTGTAGAAAAATGCTATACCATGAAGTATCTATGCTTTGAAAAATATTCCAGTGGTTAAAGATTTCATTCAGATTACTTTCTATGATAGGGTGAGGAGCAAAGGAATCAGAAGGAATGGTGGTTGTTTGGAGAACATGAGGTGAGAGATGTCAAACAGCTCTTGCCTGTGAATTTTAATTGCTATCTGTGATTCTAAGGAGAGGAAAGTTATAAATTTCAATGTAGGAAATGTTTATTTCATACAGCTGCGAGCTGAGTATTTTTAGTGTTTCCTTCCCTTTTTCCTCTACTTGTATGCTCCTTCCTAGCTGGTGACAGGCTGATCTCATTTGAAGTCATACACTAAGATGAGACCATTCAGGACCCTACAGGTGCTTGCAATTTCCTTGCGCAAAAAGCCCTTTGAACCTCAAAATGTTTGCCACAATATTTAACATTATAAATCTGATTCCCCTTTAGCAACTGTAGATACAAAGAGAGAAATGAACTAGTAGGTGGAATATCTCATTTTATATCCTGCAGGGAGATATGGCCTCATAGAGCTGCTCTGTCCAAGATGCATGTAAGAGTGCATCTAATACAGACCTTATTGATTTAATTTTATTGGAATTTTCCAGGCTGCAGAATGGATCTGCTATTTGTGCCTCTAGTTATTATTCTCAGTAAATGACAGCCTGGACAAAAAAAGTAATTCTGAATAAACCTGAGATTATATATATATATATATATATATATATATATATGCACACATACACCCCCTGCACCTCATAGGGTGAAGTTCTATGTTTCTGGAAATAACACAAGGTCACCCATTTGAATAAGCTACTCTTGTCCACTTATTCATTTTGGCTCAACATAGCGACGTCCTTCATACCTTCACATTCTCCGTTTCTTGGGCTAGGTCCAGAGTGAGAGAAGCCAAGAATACAGCCAAGGCTGTATTGACCAAAACTAGCCTTTGCCATAGTCTTTCTTTCTTCCTTCCTTCCTTCCTTTCTTCCTTCCTTTCTTTTTCTCCTGCTTTTCTATGGGATAGAGCTTTCACCCAAGCCAAAGCGAACTATCTGGAGACAGCCAGTGCAGCCCAAAATGATGGATGAAGGAATGTTGTGTGAGATGCTGGCTCTGCACAGCTCCAGCCAGCACCCCATGTCCTGCAGGACATCTTGGCCTCCCTTGCACCATCAGTGAGGAGTCTTCCCACCATCCTGCAGCGCCTGCAAGTGCATCAGCTCCTCCAGGCACTGCTCTTACCTGATGAGTATGATAACCGATGGAGTCTGCGCCATGGCCCCGATCATGCTGCAAACACACATCACACAGAGGAATGTCAGGAAGGCTTCTTCGCAGCCGGGACTGGGGCATTTTCCAGGAACGACGGTTGCGTTTTCAGCTGGGAGCGAGCTGAGGCACGAACAGCCGCTGAGATTCTGCAAAGGAGCACAGGGGCTCAGAGAAAACTAGACCCGAGGTCCACAATACCAGCCCTCTACAATGATGATTTACCCAGGAGCAACCCTCAATTTTCTAATGGTCACTTAATTTAAGTGCATATTTGAGGTGGTATGGAAAAGATTTCAAAAACATGCCAGCTCTGATGCACATTATCAGCAAAGAGCCTTCCTTAGGCTTGTGTGTTTTCTAGCTCCTCTTCCAAGTCTCTCCCATAAAAGTCACCGCCACGAAATTACTAACAAGTTATGTCCCTTTTGAGAAGAATAAAGAAGTGATCTGTGTTTCTGCCTCACCAAAGATCCTCAAATTATGGTTCTAATTACTTTCTTATTTACCTCTATCTTCTTGGCTATTATAATTAAGCTGGTACCCATTAAAAAGAGGTAAATCTGAAGCTCTGTCCTTGGCTACCCATTCCCTGTCTTGCTCCAGTGCCTCGAACCCTGGGAAGAACACCCTGCACGTGCCTTAGCTCACCAAGAGCCATCAAAGCTGGGTGCTAGAGACACTACTGGACTCAAGGGCACTGCTGGGCTAATAAATGCCATTTAGTTTAGTGGAAACTGTGCAGAGCTAAAGGCTGAAGTCAGGCAAGATACATTTTATCAATATGCAATCAGAAGGAAGGAGAAACAACCACATTTTTCTTTGATCTCTCTAGCAAGAGCAAAATGTCAAAAGAAGCTTTGTTTGCTAGTCATAGATTTAGGACTTTTTTTTTTTTTGCTTATTTTCCAACTCGTCCTCCTGAATTTCTGAGGCGGGGGGATGTCAATGCAATTAAGGCTTACAACACTACCCTTATCAAATCCCTTAACGAATGCAGAAGGAAATGATCATAAATGATTCATGGCTTGTCTTCAACAGGCTGCGGGGTTTGCAGGTCACATGTTTGTGAGAGAAGTAATGCCATAAAATGAAACACATTAAAAACCAGCTAAATCTCCTCCCTTTTCTATTTACCACATTCAAGCAGAAATTCCTTTGCACTTTCTGGTTCACTGCCTCCAAAGATAAGGATCCGTGGGGACATTGCTCTAGCCCTTCTGACACCAATCTCTTTCTTCTGCATCGGAGTCAAACGATTTCCCTCCAAATAAGTGCACAGAGGGCAAAAGAGACGGCAGCGCAGAACTCCAGGCAGGCTGCAGTAGATGTGCAGATGCCTTTTCGTCTGGCAAGCAATAATTAACGTAACGAACTCGCGCACTGTGAGCCAGAGCTGCCACCTGAAGGCTTTGCAATGGGGACAATTAGCAGCACTGCGGTGGTGTTTGCACAGGGACAGCAGGGCAGTGATTTGTAATTCCTGGCTGCCACTGTGGTGCCTAGCTAGCATCCAGGCAGAACATAAGCCAGCAGACTAAGCCTTGTCTTAGTCCTGGAAAATGCATACCTGTACTGCCATGCTCTAGGGCAATTCTCCTACCCTTTGCAAGTGTAGGTTTGTTATGGCCTTGGCTTAATGTGCTGGGCAGCACAGCAAACACAGAATGTGCTGCTTGTTCCCTATGGGGTCTCATCAGTGTGGGAAAAAAAACAAATAAAAAACATTTCTGCCAGTAGTGGGGCAGATTCAGTCACCCCAGTGTGATTTCACACCTGGTGTAACAAACTATGAAGCAGTGAAACCCTCTGCCCTGGTCATGAAAACCTCCAGTGTGCTTTGGGAATAGCGGGCTGAATTGGATGGAAGTAGCAGGGCCAGGATCCCTCCTGGGAGCTCCCTGGCAAAGGCACCACACAAATTCCCTGCAGCTCCCGGGCTCCCGACAAGCTCAGCTCTACTGTCCCACTCACTGCCTTCCCTCTCATTCCTCTTTTCAAACCATTTTGCACCAAAGTGTTATCTCAAGGCAGAGCAAATCGTTGGTACCAACTATATCTGTTTGCCAGTGCTCAGCCTCCTTTTTACCTGGGTGATCTTTCATTTTTTATTACTGACGTGTGAAACAGCTCACAGACAAAGACAGACTTTTACCTGTGTCCTGTGGAGTGGCAACATTTTACTACCCATGTCAAATAGCTATTGATTCTCGGTGGACCCCCTCTATTCTGGCACCTCTCAATGGCAAGTTTATCACTGTCTTCCCTGTGCCCCACAGCTTGCACCCTGACACCACGATTTCCTATGTGTGCATGGAGCTGCATGGGTGCAGAATTTGCAAGTCAAGGGGCACAAAAATACCCAGATTTTAGGGTGTTTATGCCCACAAGTTACCCATGCTGATGGGTTTTCAGTACTGGTACAAGGACAGGGGAGGAACCGGCTGCTTTGGGTGCAAATTCCTGGGACACTGGCCCTGTAACACTAAGCTGGAATTCACCTCCCTCCAGCCAAAAGGGCAGCTGAGAAAAGCAATGCCATAAAACAAGCTAGATGTAGAGGCAAGGCTTCCTAAGCCAGGGTCACTTACAGGAGAGGAAGGACCACAGAAAAATCACTGAGATGAGCGTGCCAGTGCTCTGCCTGTCAACACTGTTATTCCTAATGCTTTTCAGATAGGCAAACCTCTGCAACCAGCTCAAGAGCAGAGATCAGTGCGTTTGCATGAAAAAGAAAAAAATGAACTCTGCAATTAGAAATTGTCCACAAAGGAAAAGTGGAAGGAGGTGGTCAGAAACATCCGCTGCAGTAAAGTTAAACAAAGCATTCAGAGAATTTTATGTGCCAGTAAAACGCAACCCTCGGCTCATCACAAGCATATAACATCCACAAGACCCTCTAGACAGGTCATTACCTGGATTATGGGTTTAAAGACTGGTTTGACAGTTTGGCTTTGCCTCAGGGCCATTGCATGGCCAAACTGGTCCATAATTCTTGATAATGCCCTTTCCAGAGGGTACTATTGCTTCATTAATTTGTGTTCAAAATGTTACTGCAAAGAAACAAAACAAAGCAACAAAAAGAAGCCCAAGACGACGATGGAAAGGCTAACTAAGAAGAGAGGAGAAGGAAGAGCATGGGTTTTGCTTGGAGTATTGGCCTCATGGAGCATCAGGAGATGCTGAATTTCTATTACTGTGCTCTTGGGAGGGAGGGAGGGAGGGAGAGGTTTGCTGCAAAACCCATGGCGAGGTCGTTCCTGCCTCCAGACATGGATCGCACGGGTTTTATTCTTGTTAAAGCCTTGCCAGCTTGGTGAGAAACTACGCTGCATGCCCCATACAACTGGGTGGGATGAATTTTAGGCTGGCTTAACTTCACTATTTATCTTAATTCTAAAAGGCAGGAGTTATAATGGTAAAATAAAACACCATGTTTTATTCATGTGAAAAACTGAAAGGTCAATGACACACAGCAAAGGCTAAAACTACCACTTTGCATGGTAGAAAATGGTCATTTTTCCCTGTTCTGTCTCTGTGTATGTGGTGGCAGGAGGAGGACAAAGTGGCAGGAGGATGTTGTTAAAAGAAACAGTATTTTGCCTGTGACTTCAGTAGATCTAGGATGTTACCTAGAAAGAAAAGTGCAAATCATGGAGATGAGAGGCTCATTACTTGTTCATAATCCCCTTTCTAGAACAAAATCGAGGCTTTCATCTCGGAGTTCACAGTGATTAAAAGTCTATATTTCAGCTAATTGTCTCTATTGTGTGTTTTTTGCTTGATGATATTCAGCACAGAGATCCAAATCCTAAGTTAATTAGCACCAGCCAGTATGTTTAGGGTAACTTAAACATAATGTAATTATTTTTCCTAGTGCAAATTAGGGAAATTGTCTTTAGTATAAGGTTTATTTCAAAATGCAACAGAAAGAACTGAACTTGTCTTTCAACTAGAAGAGCTTAATTCCCATGTTTTTTCTCAGAAAATAGCGTGGTGGCCAAGGAGACAAATTGCAAGAAAGCAAAATAGAAACACCAAATTATCAGAATTAAAAGGATTCCGTGGTTGAACTCATGGTAAGAAGAAAATGCTTACTAATTAACTTGTAAGATCCCAATAATTCAGTTTTGGAGTGACTGAAGCTGTAGGTGTATATATTTAAAACAAATGTAAAATTGGCAAAACATACACTGTTAGTAACTGGACAATCCATTCAAGCTACTACTTATGAAAATTTAAGCTAAAATATCTAGTGTTGTTTTAACACTGGCATTTTTGCTTCTCAGTTCAATGATTTTATATTTGCATTGTATTATCTTACATGTTCACTTCGTGGCAGTGGTTATCCAAACTCCGGATTATAAAGGTATAAATTATCATTCTTTTTTGTTCAAATACACAGTAGGCAGGAAAAGAGATGATAGTTATATAAATATTTTAATTAATGCTACTTTAGGTGTTTTTCACATGGGCAAGTCTGTGCAATTTATATATCTGAGTACAGCTTGCTACCTCACTCCTCTCCCAGCCTTGTGGACTTGTTATTCCAGTGAAAGCAGCAATCCTCGCAATTCTTGTACAGTTCATAGCATCTATTTTTCCTTTGTTTAATTACAACACTTCAGAGTCATGCAATAAAATCCTCACATCACCATAAAAAATTAATTAACTTTGGCCAAAGAGATTGATGGTGTATTCATTAATTAAAATGTGATTTACTTCCCTTTGGCTTCAGGAGATTAGATTTCATGATACAGCACTGACATTGATGCTGACTAAAATGCAGTTTGTCTTTCCAAAATCCGTGGCCGTACTATGAAAGATACTGTAAAATGAGTGTGATATACAAACATTTTTTTCTGCTGATATTCTAAGTTCATTCAACAAATGAAAAAAACACTCAGCTTTACCCAAGGAGTTTTGTGATGTATGCACACCCTGCTGCATGTAGGAAGATGCTTTCTCTGGGCAGGCCAAAAATGCAAGTTGCACCAAGTTTGCAAAATATAATGATGAGTTTTCTGCTGGTCTAAACTCTAACACACATCCCTGCAGGCAAGGGGTGTTAAGCAGAGCATGCTCACCGTGCTGCTGCAGCCAGCAAAGCAGGCAGATAAGTAGGTGACCCCGTCGGCGCCGCACACGGGAGTGAAGGAATCGGTTTGGCATTCACAGTTGTTATTGCAGGGGGCATACGGGTCGAGAGGTGAGGTCGGAGTGGAGCTGCAAGAGAAACACAAGTCAGTGGGCAGTGACATTAGTGCCACACAAAGGTGGCTTTGAAGGGGATTAGTTAAGGCGAATAACTGAATACATAGCAAGCAGGCTGTCTGGGTCCTGCCACGAAGAGCTTCAGGCTGCAGCCTCTGCTGGGACAGCAATCCCTCGGCCACTATCCCTGCAAATGGGAGATCTTGGCCAAGTGAGGCTCGGGCTGCCTTGTCTCCCCACCAAGCAGCCCCAAGGAACCCAAGGACATGCCAGGAGAGGTTGCTCTGTGTTTTTCTGGAACTGTAACAGTGAGCAGCAAAAAACCTGAAATCTTTGTCCTTTAAAGAGTCACCAGTGCATTCAGAAGAGCAGCAGAAAATAAAATACATATTGACTCTCTTACAGTCCTGTCAATCTGCAGTGTATTGGGTGCTTTAATTTCCCCCATCAAAATGTGCCTGGAGCTTTGCAAGCCTCCTGCTCTGCATTTCCATGTCTACCACTTGGTTTGAGAAATTCTAGGGAAAGAGGCCTCTGAAAGTCTCTTGGGACTCACTTGTTTCCATAGGGAACAGTAACCCCTGCCACGGGCCCGGTGTCACAGCCCAGAAACAGGAACGACACGTAGCAAGCCGTGGACACCAGGTTCACCAGCATGGCCATCCTGATGGCTCCCAGAGCAGAGAGGCTGAGTTTCTTCACCAAGAGGCCACCCAGAAAGATGCCCAGACATGCACATGGAATTGCCGTCATCCCTGC
>JAVCKT010023212.1:0-10902 GCA_032273925.1 Rhynchotus rufescens
ACAAGTTCAGAGATGTGACTCGCTTTGGCACTATCATATTTTCCATTTCTACGACATATGTCTTGTAATACATATCGAAATCACGGAGTGCAAAAATTGTCGTTTTGAACAGAGTGAAAAGGAGTTTTTCTCATTCCTCCAATCTTGAAGAACTTTGCCGGCAAAACACGTCTGTTGTTAATGGTAGGACGCCATCTTGTGGAAAAGTGGACTAACTGGGAATGTAAATTGCAGCTAGCAGGGCTTCCAAATAAGATTGCTTTCTTTTTATACAGTATTTTACAATCGTCATGGCCCACTTCAAGATCTGCTTTGGAGAACAAAATCTTAAGAATCACAGAATGATTAAGATTTGAAGGGACTTCTAGAGATCATCTAGTCCAATCCCCTGCTCCAGCAGGGACACCCAGAGCACAGGGTGGCATCCAGGCGGGTTTGGAAGATCTCCAGAGAAGGAGACTCCACAACCTCTCTGGGCAGCCTGTGCCAGGGCTCTGCCACTGTCAGAGTGAACAAGTTCATCCTCACATGGAGATGGAGTTGCCTGTGTTCTCTCATAGCTGGAGACTATGTCGCAGAGAACTGTGTTCTGCATTAGGCTCACCTCCTAAGTCCTAGCCCTGTTGCAGGTCCCCTGCGAACCTCGGTTGCTGCTTGCCCCCATGTAGTCCCTCCCTGAAAAGAAAATGCACCTCTCGGTGGTGCAGGTGCTCCCAGACATCCCACGCTGCTGGGCTGCACTTCAGATATGAGCAAGAGGGACCTTCAGCAGATATCCAGAAGGCAGCAGTGTTCCAAGCAGATTCCAGGAAGGCCATGGCATGCACCGGAATCCAGCCTGAATTGCAAAGGAAAGGGTAGAATTTAAAGCACCATTTGAGAAAGAGGGAAGTAAGTGAAGGGCTCCCCCCGCAAGCTGGCTGTGCTTGCTTTGTGTCAGATGTGCTGTGCTGCTCTCATGCTTCACTGTTCAAGCAGTCACGTTTTCATATTTTCTTTATTCCTAATGCTTGTCCTTTCTAACACCTGCAGATGTTCTTCTGGGCCTTGACATTGCTGTATTCCCCCTACTCTGGCAACTGAGAGGGAAGAAACAAAAACTATTGCTAAATTTGTTACTTTCTACCTGTTAACCAAGTGCTTGAGGAAATCCAATGTGTTTTACTGGAGGCTTCTTGTTCATAGAAAACAAAGATTTCCTTGCTCCCTAATTCTTTGTATGTTATGATGTTACAGGGGCTTGAGATAAGGATTTACCTGTAGTAAAATAGTGTTAAGATGATATGTTAGTGGCAATGCACTGTGCATAGTATCTGTTTATGGTGAAATGATGCATCTAGCCTTAAACAAACATTTTCCCTCTTTTCTTGCTACTTATAGCATTCATCTGCTCACCTGGAATTTTAAGCTCCTTTGTGGAGGACTTTTTTTTAATTGTGTGCCTAAAAGATGGAGTGGGGAGGGAGGAAAATAATACTATTTAATGATGTTGGGGATTATCAAGCTACTGAGATGCACAATTAGAAGTTTCTTTCTCTGAATTTGAGTGCAGTATTTATGATTTATCGTTGTATGTATGGCAGGCAACCCAAAGTTATCTTGACGAATGTCCTGAGGACGAAAATTGGAAGAAAATACATAGCCAGCCACGTAATTATTGATGCTAATTTATCAGATGCTGACAAGGTACAATCAGGTCAACCACCCTCATCATCTGTTGCCAACCTACAGACATGTCAAATATTAAGTCCTCCTCATGAGAGGTCTTTTCTGTCCAAAAGGTATGTTGTTCACTGCTGATTTTACCAGTCTTCCTGAAATAACATGACTTCGCAATGGAAAATGGTTTTGCTGGAACAGTTTTTGAGACTGTCTTGAAACAGAAGTTAAATTTCCTGAATTGGCAACTAAAATACTGCTGCAACTAGCTTTTTTAACGCTGCTTTTTTTTTTTTTTTTTTTGCTCCACCTGATGTTGCTACATTGCTGTTCCTTTTCTAAGAAGGAGTGTCCATTCCTAATGAAAGAGTGGTTTTGGTCTATATAAGTGGCTGTTTCAAGTATATTTCAGTTGGCTTTGTGTCTAGAACCAAAATTCTGCTCTCCTGTTGCTGTTTTTTTGTGTGTGTTTTCTATAATGGTTTCAAATAATGTCTTTAAAATCCCCCAAAATGTCTATATGTGATAATTCATTTCTTCTTCGTTCACCCCTCACTGCTCACAAGCACATCTGCAGAGTGCTACTCTTTGAGAGATTGCTTTGTCACTGCTTAGAATCTAATTTTCCTGTTTTCTTCCTGTATTTTTCTTGACTGAGCATCACAGCAAAACTTGACATGCAAAATTAGTAAGAACAATTGGTTAGAATTATGCAATCCTCATCTTAGTTGAAGGTGGCTGTTGAATTCAGAGTAAACTGTTGGTTTTTCTCCTTGTCTTCAGTGACCTTCTCTTTGCTTAAAAGCAAAGTATCCACACAGACAAATAGCATGAAATTTTGGGAGAGGAATAATGTCTAAGGACAAAAAGTATTAGGGACACAGAGGGAACTCCAGACCTTTTAGACTAATTCTATATTAACTGAGATGAAATGAAGTCTGTGCATTCTCTAGTTCCATTTGTCTTTCTGGGCAAAATAGGGTCTTGCTCCGTTTCAGTAGCCAGTGTGCTGAGCTTGCTTGAGATGTGAGTTCATTCAGCAAGGGTTAATTTTCTATTTCTATGATATGCTTTTCTGATATTAACCGTTGGACATTTTTGCTAGGGTCTGGTATTAGCAGAAACAGGCAAAAGGAGTATTGTTCCCCGACCCAGACCCTCCACAGTGACCAGCACATAAATACATGAAACAGATTGCAGAGAAAGTGGAAAAATTTAGAAATATCCTTAAAAAATAAAACAAAAAATTGCTTTGGTCTTGTTTATTTCCCTGTAGCTGATGCCTGTGCACAGGATATTCTTGGCACTGACTCTTTTGAGGTCTGTTCTTTTGGAGGGAAATAGAAGTCCCCACCTTAACCTTAATATGTCTCCCCCTATAATATGTGTGTATACATATATAGGTACTCACACTCATACTGTTTCTCTGAAAATCAAACCTGTTTTGTACTGTGGAAATCTCAGGTTAAACAAAGAACTGTGAGTGATGGGAATAGAAAGTGTTATCAGGGAACATTGTCTGCTGGCTAAAATTTCCTGCAGGTTCCCTGTCTCCTTTTTCCCCGTGGATATTATTCCCTGCTCACTCTAACCCACTGTAAAATGCATTTACTCAAATCACCGCTGACCTCTTAGTATGACAAATATTAGGTTCATCTTAAACTTAAAGAAACTTAGGGTTTTTTTTTTTGTGTATATGTGCTTCATACTGGCTCGTGGTTGTTGAGAACAGTCTATACTGTAGTTTTTTAGATGAGGTGTGCACTAGTAAGGCGGTGCATTTTAAGCTGAGTTGCCTTGGTGGAGATGAGAAATAAAACATGCAGAGGGTGTCTATGGGCTGTGTTCAGAGTGCAGCTGCAACGTTCCTGTTGACGTGTCTGGATTGTGACATTGATGTTAAATGCTAAGAAGCACATAATGTCATTGTCTTTCTTATAATCAGATCAATGTAGTTATGCATGCAAATACATTTGAGACGCATATAGTTCCCAAAACCTTGGGTGGGGCTATTCCAGAACACGAACTGTCCAATCTCTAAAGGCTCTATCTTGTTCAGTGCACCAAGTGAATAATACTGCTCATAGAATAATTTTGCTTTATATGGCTTTGTGTCTCTCATGATTGAGAGAATTATTATTTTTTCATGGTATTTACCTAGTGTTCATTACTGTAGTATCTGAGCACTTTGGAAAACTTTATTATATTTTTCACACAATTCCCCAAAAGCAGTGATGCTCCAACTAACAGCTGTGGCACTGAAAAATGAGCATGTTTCAAACATCTAAATCAAAGGGTCAGGAAGCTCCTTTTCCCGACGTGGGTGGCCTTCTTGAGAGGCCCGAGCTCGGCCAGTGGTGCCTTTGCAGTCACTATGTAGCACTTGGTAAACTGGCCTGCGAGATTGTACATTGGCCCTTATCTAAAATGATTAAAGCAAAATCACTGGGGCTTAAGTGAGGTGACAAAAAGGAGTGGAGAAGATTTTCCAGAGCAGCGTTACGCAATTTTAACTGTAAAATATTCCTTTATTTTCTTGTTTTCTTCAAACTGCTGCAGCAAATGAAGCCGACACCGTGCAGGTTGAGTTCTTTTTATCAGTGTAGAGCTGCTCAGAAGTCTTGTGCACTGAATGTAGTTGAATTCCTGTGTGAGAATATCATGTGACCACGTAATTAAGTGTGGTATTTTGGTGCATACACTTGAAACCAAAGTACTTGCAGACTTTTGTTGCCTGTAATTAACCTTTAGAGAAATCAAAAGAGTGTGTGTGCAGGGTCAGACCTCAAATGCAAATATATCATAGTGTTCGGTCTATCAGTACCACTTAGTATATTCATTTTTTTCCTTTGTTACATTTAAAAAAACAAAGTAGGAAAAATAGAGAAAAATGTTTTTATTGCATGTCCTTTCTTAGAATGAATCTACCAGCTCAGCTGATACCTTGCAGTTTTCCTTTCCGTAGTCCTCTTTTTCTTTCTCTTCCATTCCCATTTACATGGTTGTTGTTTGGTTGGTTTGTTCCCCCCAGCTCCTCTTCAAGTTACTGCTTCAGGCTGCTTTGTTCAGGAAATCACACTTCAAATCTCTCATTATTTAACACAGTGAATTTTCCTAGCAGTTTAAATCTAGATTGTAAATACCCTGTGTTGTGTTATTTCCACCACATAGATGGGGAAAGCAAAGACAGAACCAACTGGCTGTCATTGTCTCTCTTTCTTCTTCATGTTACGTGTTCCTGTCACATTTAAGCTTTACAGCAAAATAGTATTTCAATTTCTGAGAAGTGTTGCATTTTCAATAGTATTTCCAGCATGTCACGTTTTCATCCTTTGCATCTTTTAGAAGCATCTGTTGTATTAATAACATCAGAGTATCTAACTGACTATTTCCATAATGAGCTGAATTAGCCTGCACTTCGTTAACATAAGCCTCACACGTTCAAGAGAGAGGCAGCAGTTTGTGTCTCTTTTTTTTTTTTCCTGGCATTTTCATTCAGTATTCTTTCAGAATAAAAGATAAGTCATAGTTAATGTTCTTTGCAGGACTGAGCATTGCCTGAGAAAGACAGACGATGGCCCGTGTAAATTGATCGAGCCTTCTAAGGAATCAGAAAGCAATAATTTTGTCGTCACCTTTAGGAAACGTGAGCTACAGAAGAAAGGTTTGTAGTGAGCAACAATCTAGTGTTTTGCTATAAAAGTCTTTTTGGGGATGGAAATGTTTAACCTAATTATAAGAAGAGCAAGAAAAAAGAGTAATAGAAGATGCTGCAGACAGAATGTATGTTTCTGTAAAATGCAGTTTTTACAGATACAGGAAAATATATCAAACGACTAAAGCTGTGCTTTAAAATCATAATAAAGCCATGATGACTCAGGTATATGAATGAAAGGAGGTTGAAATAAGCTTCACCGTGTCATTACTGTAATGCTCCTTTACAAAAAGAATGGAATATATTAGAATACTCATGGTTTGGGAAGCCTGCTAAAATGCTCATGCTAAACAACAATATTCTTATTTGCCCCTGAAAAATGAGCTCATTGCTGACCCTGTAGAGGTGAATGTGCCATCTTTCTAAGATTGTTTAGCAATATTTGAAGATTAAAAGAAGTTGTGGAGAATTGTGTCCAGCAGAAGCTACAGGGAGGACTGTGGAATACAGAATGTTAATTGTTATTTAGGAGCTATGAACTTGTTTATACCCCTATATTAAATATTTTTACAGCAGTTATCTTTACTTAACTGTTTTAGATAATACACTCTGACAAGCTCACACAATTTAACAAAGGAAGAACTCTCACTTCTGGAAGTTGTCTCCTTAAATGCATTTTATTTAAACTTATCAGTTAAGAACGAATACAAAGGTTTTTTTGAGGTTAATCCATTAAATAACTTTGTTCATTTTCCCTTTGCTTTTCTTTCTTTTTTCATGTTTTGACATAGAAAACAAGAACTGTGTGGAGGAAGAGGGTAAGAGGAACAAAAACATGAACTCTGTTGGTTGGAAGGGATCAGACTCCGCTGATTCTGAGAAAAGGAAAAGAAGACTTAGTGATGACCGTAACGGCCACATTCCAGAAAAATCGCTTCTGCCACCTGTAAGTTATCCTTAATTTTAATGCATGTGGACACATATGCACACATGCTTTCTTACTTCAGCAGCAGTAGCAACATCCAAAACACAGGAACTGTAGTGGTAATCAGGTTGTCTAGGGATACCTTTATACCTGTTGCAGCAGGGGAGAGCAGCGTTGAGGTGGGAAGGGGGGTGGACATGTGTGCTGCTTTCCCCTGCATGGGAATATGCCTGTTGTAGCTGGAAGGCAGGGAGAGGTGAATGTCCATGGCCTTTCAGACAGGAGCATGGAACAAATTGTTTAGGACAAATAATAGAACAAATTGTTCTGCAGCATCAGGCTGCAGAATTAATGTTTCTTTCAGAGATGGTGTGAAACTGATTTAAGGACATTCAAACAAAAATTATTAAGTATATATGGGGATTTTAAATCTGGAAGAGGGTATCTTCCTCCCTCCTCTTCAGCCTGTCATACTGTCTCCAAAAGTGTTAGTCTGATCTGTCACTAGGGTTTTGGGGAGGAAGAAAAAAGAGAGAGAATTAGTTAAGACGAGATTTTTATTCAAGCATTTGAATATGATAAAGGTGTATGTGTTAACTTGTTTCTAAACCCGCTGGTGTAGGTGGTAGGTACAGAGTCCTGTTCACCTGGTGGACAAAGCCATCCATTTTCAGAGTAAAGGTAATTGCCAGTTCTTTGTTTTTCAAGGTCAGACTTCAAAGGAGCTTCTGAAAGACAGATACAGTTTCTTACTCTGTTTGAACAGGGAACATATTATGCTTTTAAAAGTTCTTCCTCTTACCTTTATGTAATAACCTCTGAGATAGAGTGGGAGGAATTACTCTGACTTTGAGCTATGAAATACAACTGCATTAAGCATAAGTTATTTTATCTGGTACATCACAAAGCCTCAGTGATTGCTGATCTGAACTATCATAAGAAGGTCAAGAAATAAACATATGCCCAGTTTCTGATTTCTGTCTTCTAGAAGGAGCAAAGATTGAGTTCAGCTCGGTCTCCTGGCTGCAGAAACCTCTGTGAGGATGAGCAAGGTCGCGGGACTAACCTGGAGCAGGAGCCCGTTCCCCAGCTGCTGGAGACAGGCCGTAAAGACGCTTCCACCCAGAGCCATTTCAGCTCTGCTCGCGGCTGCGCGGAGGTGCCCGGCACAGAGTCTCCTCCCAGAAACCTGTTGGAGAAGCAGCTTCCTGGCAGTGCCGAGGCCGCAGATTCACCAGGAGTCAGCGCCCTCGGGGAGCGCAGCG
The DNA here is from genome assembly GCA_032273925.1 of Rhynchotus rufescens. NCBI lineage: Eukaryota > Metazoa > Chordata > Aves > Tinamiformes > Tinamidae > Rhynchotus > Rhynchotus rufescens. The sequence continues at coordinate 7,505 of JAVCKT010023212.1, forward strand.
GGGACCCGGCGCGGCGCCCGGGCGGGCTGCGGAGCAGGAGCTGCAGGGGTAATCGGCCACTTGTTTCACTTGAGCCAAGTATGTACTGGGCGAGGGCTGCTGACAATTACTCTGGGAGTGTGGTTTTCCCAGGCAGAGAGGGAAAACGGGAGAACTGTTTGAAACGTATGGAACAGGAGGTTGATGCCAAGGAACATATGGCTTGTAGCATGTTGTGCAGGTTAGATATCAGTGCTCGCTGTAATGTACTGGAGGATAGAAGGTCCTGTACTCCAGATGCAGCATGGACAGAAGGATTTTCCAATTCCAGTTTGAACTCTGCAGCTGACTTTAGTGACTTTGGCAACGTAAGTTTGTATCTTTAATGATATTGAGAGAAATACAAGCTCTTTCTGAAGCCACAACTTACCTGTCTCCCACTCACCCAAATAAAACTTTGAGAACCTTGGCTGTAGTGCGGTTAGGAAGCAGTGCTGTTTGTTATAGCCACGGGCTGGGTGAGGCGATGTACTTTGTACTAAAGCAAAGAGCACTCTTTGTGCATCTGAAACTTGCAGTGTACAAAATATTCTTAAGCCTGCATCTTGTAGTATATGTATACATTTTATTGTTTTGTTTTCCTCTTTAGTTATCCTTTCCAGTGATGATGAGGATGACTCTTCTGAACCAAAGTGCACAGAGTCACTGCAGGATGATATAACTGATAATCAAGAAATAGACCATGAGTCTGATTTACTTTTCTCAAAAATGCTATTGGAAGACAGGGTGGAAAGTCACACAGAGCAGGTAGTGTAATTTTGGCCTGTGAGTTGTTATGCCAATTCTTTAATTATTTGTACAATTATTTGTACATGTTAGAACATGAGAGAAACACTTAGAGCAGATATCAGTCCTAGCAACAAGCAGTAGCTGTAGTAATCTATTTCAGAGAGCATTCTGGACAGTCTTCAGAGAAAACTTCGGATCGTGATGTTTGAATGGTTTTGTAACTTATTATGTATTTTATATTTCAAAAATAAACATTTTGAAAGTATTTTATAATACAAAACAAGAAAGGTTAAATAGGAGCCTGGACTAGAATTGGACAGGATGCAGATACTTCTCTATTTTTTTTCTCCACACTTTTTTCGCTGTTCATTGAAATTCAAGCAGGTAGTTTTTTCTTGTCATCTAGTTTTCTCTTGTGTAGTTCAATGCACAGAGAAACTTAAGGATCTTTGTGAATAGCAGAAAGGGATAGGGCAAAATTGTTCCCTTTCATGAGTATCAATATAATTTGAACCTAAAACCATCTGTAAAAGTTGTTGCCCCATTTTGGACTTTTTGAGCCTTGTGTTGCTATATTTGACCTGGATTTTGGTTATCTCTAGTTCCAAACCATGTCAAAAGAGCCACGACTGCCTCTTCCCAATACATTACTGTAAAGTAGGCATCCTGTGCCCTTAATATCAAAAGGGAGGATTTTTTCCCTTGCTCTGTTTGTTTTCATGTGGGTTTAGATTGCTAAAGAGCACAGGTTAAGTTTTGGCAGTATGGAGTTCAGACTGGGAACACGCTAGCGTTCAGCCCTTGAGAAGTGGATAATCTACAGCTTTCACCATGGAAGTTTTTACATTTAAGTTAAATATGGGAATAAATTCTTACAAGAAATTTACGAGAAAATTCCTAAGATTACAGGAGGGAAATGTTTCATTCAAAGCCCTGTAATAAAAAGAGCTGTTTTGTTTTACAGATTTTGATGGAGTCAAATGAAACCAAATGTCCTGTCACGTTACCTTCTGATAGCATACCTAGTGAAGAGAAAAAAAGAGCATTGGAGATTGCGTTTGCTAGTTTATACATTGGGAAGTTTAAATGGTCACCAACAGGTCACGCTAGGGTAAGTTGCATTACTGTGGTGCCACTTTGAGATTATTTAGAAATGAGTTTTTAGAGGAATTCTTGTGCAGTAGTGAAAACATCACATAGAGATCTCCTAAATGTGCCAAAATCACTTGAAGCAGGGGTAGAAATATCTTTTAAAATAATTCTTAGGTTTTTAAGTGTTTTTATAGAAAATTTTATCTTGGGGAAAAAAATGACTGTATTTTTGTGCTTAGTGTGGTAAGATAAGTTTTCAACAAACATGACAAACTTCAGCCAAAATGACAAAAAACCCACCTTATTTAGTTAAGTCTTTCTTTTAACACAGTGGCAGTGTAAGCACTATCTTTAAGGGTTTTTAATTCACAAATTTAGCAAGATAACATTCCAATATATGTTTAACTAGTCTTCTTAGCTCAAGCAATGCAACTGGCAGTCTTTATCCTGGGGGGCTGAACAAACAGGCTCCTCCGCCCTGTTTTGCCATCTGAGCATTCGTCATTTCCCTTCTCGAGGAGCCTGCAGGCAGCTCTGTGCAGTTTGCTGCTTTCTCAGCGCTGAACCTCTGTGCAAGGCAGCTTGCTGTCATTTAGGTTCTTTAGTGGGGACTGAGGAGTGCTGGGGCAAGTGAAATAGTGTTGATTACGCTCTTAAATTACCCATTGCATTTTTCAGTTTATTTAGCTATAAGGTGATCATTAAGAATTCTTACTTGGTTTGTTTTGATTAGTTTGTAAAAAGCAAGCTAATTGTTTTGAACTTTATTTCAGTTTACAACCAAGCATATTATGATCCCTTTTCAAGGTAAGAATTTTGTTTCCTTGTCTTTCTCTTAACCTTACAAATACAGTATGAAAATGTTCTGTATATGTTGCTATCTTGAATATTTTAATTTATTTTCTCTTACAAAGACATTGAAGCCTTTTTAAAATATAAATTTATCAATAAATCAAACAGTGTCTAGTATGTAAATATTAATAGTTTAACAGCTTCTTACACTTTTAAGGTGAGCTTATTTTTAAGGACTTTGCAATTACAATTTTGCATATTTAAGTGATAAATTTTGGTAAATATGACTTTTGTATTTGAGATGAAATATCAGTCTTTTGAGATCAGAGGTCTAGGCCCTCTGATATTTTAAAGGAAAATGTGCGAGTTGCCTAAGTCAAGAAGAATATAACTCTAGATTTGCATTCAGTCAGTTTTCCAAAGGTAACATGTGATAATGTTTGGGAGTAATTCTCAATTGAATGCATATTTCTTTCCTTCAATCCGTCTATAATGACTTAGAATTGTTCTTTTTTTGTATAAACGTAGGAATTAACTGAGATTATTCTGAGCAAAAATATGATTTTTTTCATGATGGATTATGTACTTATGTTCATCTTGTGATGATGCAACTTGATAAGAATGTTTTATATAGTTTGGAAAGAGGGATTTTAGATATTAAGTTCTAAGCATATTCAGTATAGTGGCAGGAATAAAATCACAAATAGTTTTAATACACTTTGATCATACTTGCACACTAATAATCA
>JAVCKT010023213.1:0-18774 GCA_032273925.1 Rhynchotus rufescens
GGGAGCCCAGAACTGGACACAGTCTCCAGATGTGGCCTCACCAGGGCTGAGTAGAGGGGGACGATCACCTCCCTCGAGCTGCTGAAGATGCTCTTCTTAATGCACCCCAGGATCCCAATGGCCTCTGGAACCTCTGGAAGTTATTAGAACGTGCAGAAGTTTGGCGGGGTTTTGTTGTTGTTGTTGTTTGTTTTGAGTTAATAATGAAATAATAACTTGCAATAAATATTTCAGGTGCGAGAATATGAGTTGAGGAAAAACAACTTCTCCGACACCGGCAACTTCGGCTTTGGAATCCAGGAGCACATTGATTTGGGGATTAAATACGACCCCAGCATTGGCATCTACGGCTTGGACTTTTACGTGGTGCGTATTCCCCGGGGTTCCTGCTGTTGCATGAAAACTTCAGACAAACCCTTCGATGGTACCTCTGGCTCGTGTTGACTTCCTGTGCAGTGTTGGAAGAAGCAGAGATGTCAACAAAATGCAAGTCTAAGCTGCGCTTCCCAGGGCTACTGCAAGATCCTTACGGCACCTTTCACAAAGCTTCTTTGGAAGCAAATCCTGTTGCTCCCTGTTGTTATTTTCGGGATAACACTGAGAGGAGTCGCTCGGCTAGATTTTGGGCAACTTGTGGGAAGCAGCATGTGGCCTTCGGGGATTGAGGGCTTTGGAGCTGGGGCAGGAGTGGGAACATGGAATGTGTGCTGGCTGATTCCTGTATCCGAGGGCGCGTGTGGCGGTTAAGCCTCCCTGCTGCCCGCAGCAGAGCCACGAACCAGCTGTAGTGACCGAGTCCTGCTCGGAGGAGACGTGGCTTGGGGCTTGGTGCATTTGTGTCCCTCCAGTCTGCCCTGCACCAGCTGTAACTGGGACATAGGAGGAAAGCTGTTGCATCTGTTCCATGCGTGTTTGCGGTGCTGTTCAGTTTGTCCCTCTCTGGGTCCTGAGGGCTTTAGGTGAGAAGTAGGGCCGATTTCTCCGAGTCTGTCCATTGTGTCCAGCCTGAGAGCTGTGTGTCTGTTTATGTGACTATCCAGAAGTTGCGTAGTTTTCAATTCGTGTTGGGACCGTAGAAGATTTTGCTATGAAACTATTTTGTTTTGTCTCTTACTCTGACAACAAGATTGTCACTGATCTGGAAACTGTAAACTTCCCTCTTAGAAATATGGTGAATTTAAAACAATAATAAATCAGGATGAAAGAGCGCTGTTAATCTTCTCTCTGGCCAGGTGCTGGGCAGGCCTGGCTTCAGTATTGCTGACAAGAAACGCAGGACTGGCAGCATTGGAGCCAAGCACAGGATTGGAAAGGAGGAAGCCATGCGGTGGTTCCAGCAGAAGGTAAATTTTGGCTTTATTCATTTATCCCAAGAGATTGGTAGCAACCTTACTGACAAAATGCTTCGCAGGTCTTGTTGATCCTTCTTGCAGAAAGACTAAAGCAAGTTACTGGGCATGATCCTTTAGTAGGCAAAACCCTTGTTAAAGGCTGCTTAAAACATGGCTTTGAATGGCTCGGGAGCAGGGAAGGGCTGCGTGTGCCTGGATTGCAGTGAGCAGGCAGGGTTGGGATTTGTTTGTCCCGTGGAGTTCTTAGCTCAGCTGGCAGCCTTGGAGGGTGGAGCAGTCCAAGTAAAACCCATTCTTGGGTTTAACATCGTACATCTTTCTTACATGGACTGCACAGTGAATGTGAGTGGCCAAAACTTGATTGCAAAAGCTTGGAACCTCTGTTGGTCAGAGCTGGAAAGGGTAAAGTCTGTTTGGTAGCTGTGCTTCACTGTGTGCTGGTCATACCCGCACAGCACAGGCTCCCGTCTGCTCCTGCTTTTCCCCCCAGTTCCCTGATTCTGCTTATTGTGGCCTGGGTTGTCTACAGGGGCCAAACTTTGAGGAGAGCCCAAGGGTTAAACGTATTTCTAGTCGGGTCAACTGGTGAAGGGTTGGGGTGTTCGGATTCCCTTGGCTGAAGGGTGGAATTTAATGTTTATGCTTGAAATTAGCAGTAAAACAACTGGGGAGCACCACAGCGGTGCTGCACCTTTACCTGACTCTGCTTTCTCACTTGGTGTTCTCTCTCTCTCTTTCTCACAGTATGATGGCATCATCCTTCCAGGCAAATAAGCATTTCCTGAAATGAAAAAAAAAAGCAAATAAAGTTTTCTAATGCCTATCTTCTCTTGTGAGTTTTGTGGTGACTCCTGCCCTGGGAAACTGCTGGGAACAAGGGTCACTCGCATTGAAAAGGCAGCAGAAACACGTGGACTGCGATGCTGAGCGCCGGGAAGAGAAGCTGCTGTTCTCCAGGAGCAGGTGCTGGATTTAACATACACGGGCTCCACTTTTGTATGGTTCAGCCGCACGAATCAGCAGATTTCTAGAGTTGGCGTGTGGTCATGGAACATAAAAAGGTGCGTGTTTCTTTTTGCCACTTGAAACATAGAGCAAAATTTCTGGAGTGTTAAACAAGAGAGGGACAGAAGAGTTGAACTGCGGAGACCACCTGCTCTATGAGATGCTAAGCAGTGAATATGCAGGAAAAAGTCCCACAATTTTGCATGCCCTTTGGGTAGGGCAGGGCAGATGGAAATTGCTTCCTAATCCTGTACTTCTGAGATGAGTGAAAGTCATGGAGGGCCAGGAGGAGGGAGAGGGGAAAAAAAACAACTACAAAATCCAGTTTTTATATGTTCCCAAACTCCAGCTTGAAACTGCACTTTGAAATTCAGCAGTGACCTCATCTCCTCCAAGGGAGCCAGGAGCAGCCAGCACACAGGGAAACAAATCCGCTGGCGGCCAGAAATAGCTGCTGCTGCTGCTGCTGCTGTGTCTCACATGTCCCAGCACTGTTCATTGTGCTGGCCGCAAAGATCAGGTTTCTTAGAACTGCGTAATCAGCTCGTACTTGGTGCTGGGTAGAGGGGTGGTGTAACAGGCTCTTCCAGACGCTTGGAGACTTCACCAAAAACATGGAGAAGGGAAAAGCTGAGTAGAAGTCTCTCCTGGGGAGTTCTCGGGGCTGAGTCAGAGGAAGGGAGCGGCGGTGCCCGGCCCTGGGGCTGAGCACAGCAGTGGGAGAGCAGAGCTGAACCCGACCCCTGCTTCGCACGGAAGCCAGGAGGATTCAGGAGAGAAGTCCCAGGCACCTGAAGCATCGCTGGAATTGTGGCATTTCATGGCGCTAGCCCAATTTACATCGCTGAGGACCAGCCTATAATAGGGCCATATCGTGGAGTCAGTCCTGCTGAATCCAGGGCACATAAGCTGCTTTCCCCATGTATTTGTATATTAAATAGTTTGGGACACCCAGCTCAGGACTGGCAAAATAAACCCTTTCAGAGCAGAAGTGTTTTGATGTTCTTAATCACGTGTTATGTTCAGGCTGTCCATTCCCCAGGAAAACACTTCAGTCTCAGTTTTTCAGCTATATATGAAATGAAAATGTTAAATTTGCCAGGGATTCAATATTTCTAATTGCTTTAGCCTTCATATATGTGCAATAGAGAAGTTCTGGTCCCCAGCTCACGCTGATCAGAGTGATCCTGCCTGTCTGTTTTGGGCCCCTTGGAAAGACTGTTCTGAAGCACCAGTTACCCAGGTGCCTGGCTGCAGGCGGGCAGAGCAACCTCTGCTACCTGCAGTAATCTAAAATGGGACTTCAGTGCTCCTGCTAAGTGAAATACCTCTGTGTTTACTTAAAAGGGATATTTTTCATCCAGATAAATCCCATATGCTGGAATCATTTGGAGAGATTTCAAATGGCCCACTGGAAGATTTTTTATTATTATTATTCTTTTTTCTTCTTTCTCTCTAGTTGTATGAACTTCTCTTAAAAGACAACAGTTGTTCTGCTGGTGCTGCTAACCTCAGCTTGCACTACCGAGCTGCCCCAAAAGCAGGAGCTGTGCTGTGCAGCATCTCCAGGGACTTATGCCTGGGTTATTTCCTTAACAGCTGAAGGAACAGGCAGCGTCCCCTTCCTTTAGCCCATGGGTATCTCCAGTCCTGCAGGAACAGTCACAGCAAACACCCAGCTTGCCTGGAAAGCTGTGTGAAATCAGCAGCCCCCTTTTACAAGGCAACAAGTACGTCCCCATAGCGTTATTCTCCATTTATGTTCAAATCCAGCAGCTGCCGTGCCCCGCACGAGGTCTCTGCAAATCCTGGTGCCCGTGAGGTCGAGCCCAGAGCTTCCCGGGTCTGCGTCTGCTCCTTACCTGGCTGTTGGAACCGGCTCTTCCAAGGGCAGCGCAGGGCTCGCGCTCTGTGGGTTGCGACAGGGGGAGCCCTGGGCTTTCCCCACGCGCCCTCTCCTGCCGGGCAGCTTTGTCACGTCCCGCTTACACCAGCCCGGGGGTGATGCCGGGCCGGCCGCGCTCGGCAGAGCCCCGGAGGCTCCCGCAGCGCTGGGCTGGCCGCGGCCGCCAGCCCGGAGCGGGGCGCTGCGGACGGAGCCAGCGGGCTGAGGGCGCCCAGGGGCCGGAGCCGTCCCGTCCCGGCATCGCTCGTGTCCTCGATGCCTCCGCGTAGCCCCCCGGGCTTCCCGAAAGCGCAGGGATCGGGCGCGGGGAGGTCCGGCTTTGGTAATCTCAACCGTGAGGAGGGACAGCAGGGCTGTGTCCCGAGGCGGAACACCGGCCTCGCTTAGCACTTCAGATTAAAGTGCCACAGATGATACTCTATAGTATACGGTGGGAGGACTGAAATCCTGCCCCGGTCTCTGAAGGAGCTGGGGTGCCGGGGAACCCATCCGTGTTGGTGACTGCAGCAGCAGGCACCTTTGGAGGGCGGTTTTCCTGCAAAGAGGCCGGCAGGGTGGGGATGTGGCTCCGGAGGGAGCCAAGGGGCCACGAGGCTGAGGGATTCGGATCCCTTCAGCCCCCAGGCTCGGCACGAGGCCCGGGACGTGTCATGGCCGAGCTCGAGGCCCTCAAGCGCCAAGATGGCGCTGCCCCCCGCGCCACGGCGCCGCGCCAGGCCCCAAAATGGCCGCGCCAGGGCCTTGCCCTCACCCGCCATGGCCGCCGGGGGGGAGCGGGGGAGGGGGAGAGAGCGCCGCGTGGCTTCCGCTTCCTGCCTGCAGCCAAGATGGCGGCGGCGGCGGGGCAGCGCCGCGCGGGCAGCGGGCGGTGAAGCCGCTTCCGCCGCCGCGGCCCGGCCCGCAGCCAAGATGGCGGAGTCGGTGCTGGAAGTTGTGGGCAAGCTGCAGGCGCGGCTGGCGGGCAGCTCGGAGCCCAAGAAGGTGACGGGGGCGGCGGCGGGGCCCGCGGGGGGCCGGGGGCAGCACCGGGCCGGGGCCGCCCTGCCCCCGGGAGGGGGGGAACCGCCCGAGGCCCCCGTCCCGGGGGCGGTAGGAACGGGCCGGGCCGGGCCCAGCTGCCGCCGGAGCTCCCCTCTGCCTGGGGAGTTTGTGGTTTATTTTATTTATTCTGCCCTTTTTTCCTCCTCCGCCCGCGGGCCGCCCCGTCCCGGCCATGCTCTCTCTGTTCGGGGTCCCCTCTGCCTCCGCGTCCCCTCGCGAGGGGGGCCGGTGCCCTCCTCCTGCCCCGGTGTGCGGGGGACCTGTCACCGACCCCCGAGAGGCTCCGTCGCGGCTCCGTGCGGCTTGAAGTCTGCCCGGCGCCGCTGGACAGCGGCCAGGAGCAGCTCCCCTGCAAGGCTGCTCCTCGGTTCCTTTCCAGGCCAGGCTCTGAACCGGAGCCGAGCTCAGGTTTTGAGCTCAGGTTTTGGTCCCTTCCCTCGCCCGTCCGGGCCAGTCGAGGAGGGTTCAGCTGGCGGCACTGGGTGCTCGCAGGGACCCCCTGCGTCCCGGGGGCCGCTCGGCGCGGGCAGGAGACTCAGAGCATCTGCCAGGCCCCCCTTCCTGCCCCTGCGCGGCCTGGGCAGCGACGGCCCCTCTGTGTCTGCGAGGCGCCCTCGGTCTGAGCGGGGTTTGCGCGGGATGGCTCTTCCTGCGGTCACCTCGCAGCGTTAAAGCGCTTCTTTCTCTGCTGATTCTCTGTGGTTTTGCAAGGTGGGTGAGAGAGACACATTTAGCAGGCTGCTACCAGCTGCGCTCAGAACTTTAAACAGTTTTCCTTTTTATTATTCTACACCAGGAGAAGGATCTTGTGGCCTTTTCATTTTTGACACCCTTGGGCTCATCCTCACAAGTATCTTAAGCTTGGAGTCAGTTGTGGTTTTAAGTTGGCGACAGACTGCATCTTTTTGAACTCGTTTATTCATCAGAAAATGTCTCTGCTCTTCTGCTCCAGCTCTTTTCCCAGCGGTTGCAGCTTTCCCTGCCAGCCAGGCCCATCCACAGCATCTCTGCACGCGCCCCATGTGCTACAAGAGCGCTACAGATATTGAGTTTGCTTGCCCTGTCCTTTTGAAGCATCAGTAATGTGGAAGACCAGTATTTATTCGCTATTTTGTAGATCTGTTAATTGCTTTGCTGAAAATCATTAAGTATTATTGTTGTTTTGAGGGAAAGTTGGGCTGCTGGCCCAGAGCCGTGTGATGGTTTGGAAAGAATCACTTTTTTTCCAGTAGTGTCGGTACAAGCTCCACTTTGAGGCTACCCCTGTTCTGGGGAGAAGGAGGGGAAGGGAACTGTGAACAAGAGAGAAATCCTCACGGAGAGGATGGCGCCAGGCCCTGCTGCAGTGATCTGGTGCTTGTTGTGTGCATTGGTAGTGTTGTAACGGTCTGACTAACTTCTGGAAAAAGGGAATTATCCACCCGAGTTAAATGTGACCCTGTTGGCGCTGGAACTAACATGGGCAGGTTTTTTATTTGCGTCTTGGGGCTGACTGAAACCTTACTCTCCACCAGGTGTTTTAGAAGAGTTTTCTTATATGTGTCTTTTCCTGATGTCTAGTAATATGCAAACCTCTCAGTAAACTTCCTTTCTTCTAGCTGGCTGCCTTTTCCCCTTAATATTTATAGGGTTGTAGTTATTTCGGAGCCATCAGAGTTGAGCCTGCTTGGTTGATTTCAGCAGAAGGCAACGGTGGGTCCCAGATCAGCTCCTTTCTGTAGGAAACACGTCATGTAAGTTCTAAAACTGTTGCACAGATGTTTCTCCTTGTGGCCTGAGAGGTTCTAGGCGAAGGGAGTCTTTTCTGTGCTGCACAAAGAAGTCCCACTCGGTACCGCCGAGCTCTGTTGCAGCGTAAGCCCCAACCTCTGCCGAGGAACGTTCCCTCTCTGAACGTCGGAGCACTTTTTGGGAACGTTGGGAGACGCGATTTCCGTCTGAAGTCGCTCTAGGCCCCCTGGCAGGGTGGCAGCAGGGGCTGGCCGGAGTAGCTCGCGCCGACAGAGCGCTGATTTGAGCGCGGTGTTTTAACAGGGAGCCCTCGTGGGTGAGGGACGGCCCTTTGTGCGGCGGCCCACGGCGCAGCCGGGCGCCCGCGGCCGCCCCGCGCGGGCCGGACAATGGGAACGCTGATGAGGCTGCTCCGCGGCCCTCGCTGGGATGCGGGAGAGAGCCGCGGCGCTGCCTCGCGCTACATCTGCAGCGAGTCTTCCAGCAGAGCCGAAGGGCCCTCGGCCCCGTGGTGGAGCGGCCCCGGGGTGGGCGGCAGAGCTACGAGCGTCTCCCCTTCCCCAGCCAGTCGCTCTTCTGGAGGCCGGTGCAGGTTCCTCTCTGCTCCCCGGCCCAGGGAGCAGCTTCGTGTGCCTGAACCCGGCCCTGTGCACGGGAAATGCCCTTCACCGGCATGCAGGGAAGGGAGCTAAAGTGGGGCTAGAGGTTCTGGATTGGGGCATCTCTCTTTCTGGCACCGATCGTAGCGGTGAGGAGAGACTGTCAGTGGCCCTGTCCCAGCGGGGGCTGGCACAGGAGATCAGGGCTCCTTTTCTAGGTGCTCTTGAAGATCTAAAAACCCCCTTCTGTGAGGATCTTGTTCACAACGCTCCCAAAAGGACTTTCCATCCCGCACCCATGCCAAAGGATGGGATTTTGAACACCATCCCTGAGGGTAACAAGCTTGCAGGCCCTCCCTTGGCGTGCAACAAGGCTATCTAATGGGTCTCTGTTATTGGTTCTTTAAGCCAAAATTAAGTTCTCAGACAGTGTGAAGAAAGTGTTAATTTTTAAATGCATTTTAAGGTTCTCAGTCACTCTTAGGCAAAGAGATGTTAATTTCTTTACAACGGGCCCTCATGTTCAGCGTCTCGGGAGCTAAATTTGCAGCGAGACAACAGCTGTCTGCCACTGGATCTTTCTGCCGAGCTCTCACGCGGTGCAGACTCTTCTTCCTTTCTAATAACAGCGTGTGGTTTCGGATGACAAGTCTCAACTCTTTCCTCCTTGCCTCTGCAGCTGCTGAAAAGTCTGAAGAGGCTCTCGGAGTTGCCCATCACGGTTGACATCCTCGTGGTAAGCGCCGTGAACCCTCTTGGCTTCCATCGGGCCCCTCAAGTTCGAGGGTAACCGTTTGCCGCGGAAACGCTGCTTTCCCTGGAGTAGAACACGATGCCGTGGCCACCTGCTAAAAACACGTGTCATAAACACGGTTGTGAGGAGGGCTCCAGAAATTCCAGAAGCGGAATTTTCTCAATGCGGAGGGGGAAGGAGTGTGTCAGAGCAAACACAGAATAGCAGGAGGCAGTTTGTTGCCCGTAATTCTTCTGAAAACTTAATACTTGATCAGGATATGGTGGCCAAAACGGTCCCTAGTGATGACTGATGCTGCATGAATAAGTGCCAATACGTGAAAGTTGGCACTTCACCTGAAAGTTGAAGACTGGAGGCAGTCACTAACTTATCAAGAACTATGGTAAATGATAACTTGGTCTATTAAGCAAAATAATTGATGTTTGACTAAGGTTTCCCTGTCTTTGATATGCAGAACTAACCCATACAATACTAAAAATGTAATCCAGATGTTTGCTGTAAACATACTAAGTTACACGTGAGATCCTTGAGAGCCTGTAGCTCTGGGGGGTTTACGAGTAGCAGCAGAGAGCAGCTTAACTAATCCCGCGGGAGGCTCGGCAGTGGCACCGGTGCTGACTGTTCTGCAAAGGTGAATTAATGTTTTGCCTCTCCCATGAAGGAGACGGGGGTCGGGAAGACCGTGAACGGCTTACGGAAACACGAGCTCGTTGGAGACTTTGCGAAGAACCTCGTAGCCAGGTGGAAGAAGCTGGTGCCTGTTTCCCAAGAGGTAGACAGGTAAGGGAACCAGCTGCGTTGTCTTGCTGGTAGAGTTTTGCAGCGGAGGGAGATTATAAGCTCCCTGGCTAGGGAAACAAGTGAAGGCTCTGGAAGAACTTGTAACACAAGTGTGCTAACTGTGCATGGCGTTTTGGCCTGGTTGTGGAGGCAGCTTCCTGCCTGCGCTGGCTGCAGAGCCCAACCTGCTGACGGCTGCAGTTCTGAGCAGGGGTAGGGGCCGACGTTCAGGAAACTGCAGTTTGATGGAAAGATTAACAGTAGGTGCCAAAAAAGTGCCCTTAATAGAGCGAGAGATGCAGTCAACTTGCTTCCCATTTTGTGACGCTGAGGAGAAGTTGTAGGCCCAAGTAAAGGAAGTGGTTAGCTGTGAAACAAGACTTTAAGAAGGGCAAAAATGGGATGGAAACTGAAAGTTCCTGCAACAGGTTTTCTAGCATTAACAGCTGTGTTGAATCCAGCAAAGAGATCTCATAGATGATAAAATCCCAGATATTCGTGGTGTCTTTGCATGCCTAGCTTGGGAATTAGGGAGCACGTCCCATGTACCCTGCACAGTCAGGAGGAGTCTCCGTAGACATCTGCCTCCCCCTGCCCAATTAGCTAGAAAGTGTCTACTTAATAAGCACAAATACTTAAGTGCTTTCTGCACAGAAATGCTGTTTCTGAATATCCCTGAATGCTGCTGCATCAAGGAGAATTATTGATTTTCTTGTGACAAAACTCCTCAACGAAGTACAGTGCACGAGAAGTGGCTCTTCTGAGTCCTGTTGAGAAGATTCAATTTTGTTTTCTTATTCTTTTAGAAATAATCTAGATTCTGAAGACCGTGACTATGAGAGGAGCAGTTCAAGGAAAAGACAACGAGAAGCTTCCCCCAGAGATGACGAGGAGCCTGACCAGGACTATTCAGAGCCTTTCCAACCTTCCTGCAGCCAGTCCTATAGTCCAAATCATAGGAAAAAGAAGCCCAAGAGGTGTCCTGGATCTGAGAGAGCCCATCAGACTTACGGCTATAGCAGCCAAGAGGGTAAGAGTTGGGGCAGATCTTCCCCGGTGCTCTCCTCGGATCAGGAGTACTCGGACTATGGACAAGCTGTGTCGCCCGAGGCAAGTGAGAGCCCTCAGGACGGGGACACCGACCCGTACGCCTCCGAGGAGCACGAAGAGCAGGCAGTGTTTCATCGGAAAGCCAGCAAGGGCCCCGGCCTTCAGGACAAGGTGGGAGGAAGCCGGGAGAGGCACCCCGGCGAATTCCCCGAGAAAGGGAACCCGAGCCGAAACAAAGAGCACAAGTCTTCTCACAAGGAGAAGCAGCGCCTTGACGGCAGAGGGGAAGACAGACCCTCTGCCTTCAGCCCCGAAAGATTGCACAAGTCCTCCTTTAAAGAGCAGCTCCAAGAGGCTCCCGTGGCAGGGGGCAGCAGGGAGAAGCAGAGGGTGTCAGATGGCACCAAGAAGGAGAAGACCCGTGAAAGCAGCACCTCTAAAAAGGAGAAGTTGCACATGCAGTCGCACTTGGAAGAGTCTTTGGACAACCATGTTAAGAAGCAAAAACATCGGGACTCTGAGAAAAGCAAATTGGAAAAGGCCAAGCTGAGCCTGGAGACTTCAACCACGGAGCGGGAGAAAAGGAAAGCTGAGAGCGACTCCTCAAATAGGAGTAAAGAAAAGGGGGGTTCAGGGAGCTTAAAAACTTCAGAGGGGAAACACAAGGGCTCTGAGGTGGACAAAAAGTCTCTGGGCTCTTCCTCGAGTTTTGGGGATGGGGAAGTGGAGGATGAATTTGAGCAGCCTACAATGTCCTTTGAGTCTTACCTCAGCTATGACCAGCCCCAGAAAAAGAAAAAGAAAGTGGCCAAGCCCACGGTGTCAGCTGGGGAGAAAGACCGAGGGCACAGCAAGCAGAACGGATCCAAAGCCAGTACCAAGAGCTCGAGCTCCAGTCGAAAGAGCCCTAGCCACAAGCGGACAAGTGAGAAAAAGGCAGAGAAGAGCGTTCCAGAGCCTCCTAAACCAAACAGGGTAAGAGTTGGAAGGATTTGAAAGCAGTCAAGGGAGGTGAGGCCTGCTGCTCACGGGGCTCTGCTCTCTGGGGCGTATCGGATTTGTGCTTTGAGGTGCTGGGCTGCTTGGCACCCTGCTCGTGTGTCCTGCCGATGGGTGACTCCTGCCTGGGGACACCGGGGGTTGTGTGAGGCCCTGGCGAGCATCGCACTGCGCTCTGAGACTGTCCCTCTGCTAGAAGGGTGAAGAGGGAGAAAGGAAAGAGCAGCCCTTATTCAAGGAAGGGGAGAGGGAGAACCTCCCCAGCTAAGCACTCGTGAGGAAATAAGCTCTACTTGGAGGTGTTCAATGAGACGTGTACATTTAACACGTCTTTAGGAAGGTGCGGAGTTAGAAACCTGCCTGCTGTGCAGTGCATCTCTGCTCACTACAAAGGTTACAATATCTGCTTTCTCAAATGTTCATGCTCCTCTAAAATTGACCTTGGCCTCTGCTCTTTTTATCTGTACTGAAGTTTTGTTAACCTTTCGGTCTCCAGACGTAGTAAAGAAATAGGAGAACTCATGTTACAATACAGCTTATTCTAGAAGCTTGATCATCATCCTGAAAAACGACAGCGTTCTTGTGTATTTTCCTTACTGCAGGGGCTGTGTGTATAATCAGGACTAAGTATAAGACTTTTACTGTGTAATCTTTCATACTCAACTTCAAAACAGTTTACTCTTCAAGAGTTTTTTATAATCTTAACACCATTTTAAAATCCTAGTTTGTCAGTCCTTCTGATAAAAAGTATTTCATTATAGAATTCTCCATTCTCCCCAGTTTGTGAGTTATTGCGAGTTACCCCTCCTTGGTGCTATTCGGTGCTATTGAGGTTGTTGCTGATTTTTGCAGAGATGAGACAAAATGCGAAAAGAAGTGTTTGGGGTTCAGGCCATGTTTGTTGGCTTTCTCTCCAGTTGTTTCCTGTGGTTCTTTGTATCATTAATCAGACTTGGCTTCTTGATGGAGTCTTTTAGCACTGAATTTCATAGGTGAGATGTGGATGGCTCTTATTAGAGGGTGCTGAGCGATTTAAATCCCAATTTTTGGCTCCTCTGTGTTGGCAGCCCAAGCAGAGTTCCCATATTGGGGTTCCCTTGCCCTGAGGCTGTTTCCCTGTGCGGGCTGGTTAGCAGCGAGTGCCCTATGGAAAACGCCAAGCAGAATGCACAGTTTCTACAGGGTTTAGGGCTCTCCTGTGATCTCTGCTTAGTCGCCTGCACATCCTCTCCTTCCAGATACTTTTAGACGTGGTGCCAACGCTACCTGACATCCCACTGCCCCCAATCCAGGCCAACTACCGCCCTCTTCCCTCCATCGAGTCCATCGCCTGCTCGCAGACCAAGAGGAGAGGTGCGTGCTGGGCGGCGGGGGGCCTGGCCTGGGCTGCTCCCTGGGGAGCGCGTACGGGCCGGCGGGAGCGGCAGAGCCGGGCGCGCTCGCTGGCTGCCTCCTCACCCGAGGTCTTCCCCTCACAGCGGTGTCGTCGCCCCTGCAAGAGGCTGAGGCCGGCTTTACCGGCCGCAGGTTGAACTCGAAGATGCAGGTGTACTCGGGCTCCAAGACCGCCTACCTGCCGAAGATGATGTCCCTGTACCAGCAGTGCATCAGAGTCCTCAGTAACAACATTGACTGTGAGTACCGTGCCTTATTATTCTGAGCGTTTCATTGCCAGCAAATATACTGAATTCTGTTGCTGCTGGAGTCTTGGTAACTTGCTTGCATGTATCCCAGCCTGGCTCTGAACGCC
Organism: Rhynchotus rufescens; assembly: GCA_032273925.1. Taxonomy (NCBI): domain Eukaryota; kingdom Metazoa; phylum Chordata; class Aves; order Tinamiformes; family Tinamidae; genus Rhynchotus; species Rhynchotus rufescens. Next base: position 12,968 of record JAVCKT010023213.1, read on the forward strand.
TGAATGGTGGTGCTTGCTGCAAGGCAAGTTAGCTGACGTGGGAGAGAGTGCTTGTATTTATGTGGGTGCTGCAGGCATCGGAGCCCAGGGCGCTGCTAGGAAGCACTGAAATACTGGAACTGGTGGTAAATACAGCCCGGCAGGTGGATGTGAATGTTTAACTGAGCTTGGTGCTTACACACTCACTTCAACTCTTATACCTGCAGTTCCTTTCTCTGCATGTTGTGTCGGAGCTGTTGCTTTTGTTCCACTGCCTTGCAGGGTGTCTGAAAGCCCTTTGCTCCTCAAGAAAGGAGTAGGATAAATGCTGTATCTTCTTTGTCCCCAGCAATCTATGAAGTGGGTGGCGTCCCTTTCTCAGTGCTGGAGCCGGTGTTGGAGAAATGTACCCCGGAGCAGCTGTGTCGCATCGAGGAATGTAATTATGTGAGTGCCTTGGCCCAGGAAGGGGACACTGACGTGGGGCAGTGACGGTCTCTCTCTGGCTGGGGTAGCAGAATGGTAAAGAACAACGTTCTTCACAAGGACAGGGGGCCTTTGCCAGGCTGCCAAGCTGTTGGATTTGCCACCTGAGTCCTTGCAAATGACAGGCTGGCCCCTCAGCCGTTTGCCCTTGGCAGTATTCCCGGGATGTTGGAGCTAGCTGCTGGAAGAGGGAGCGATGCGTGTGCCAGGGGATAAGCTCAAAGGTGTGCAGAGGGATCCCAGATAACGTGTAGATTTTTTTTTTTTCATTATTTTTTCAGACCTTAATTGAGGACACGGATCAATTGTGGCACAATCACTGTCTCCGAGACTTCAAGAATGAGAAGCCCCAGGAGTTTGAGTCCTGGCGGGAGATGTACCTTCGGCTTCACGACGCGCGAGAGCAGCGGCTGCTCATGCTGGCGCGGAACATCGGCTCCGCTCACGCCAACAAACCCAAAGGTAGAACAGGGCTGTGGGAGGGAGGATGCTGGTGAAGCTGGTGAAGCACCTCATTTGAGGTGTTGTCCATGCAGAACAGACAGTGAAACATTTCCTGCCTTGTAGTGAGGTGGATCTAAGGAGTATTTATCTCCTCTCACCTGCAGGCAGGGTGGCCAAGATGGCATTTGTGAACTCTGCAGCGAAGCCCCCTCGGGATGTACGGCGAAGACAGGAGAAATTTGGAACGGGAGGACCTCTTCTGCCAGAGAAGACCAAGTGAGTGTTTATCGGGGCACCTGCTGTTTAGGGCCCTTTTCCTGGGGGCTCCTGACAAGTTCCCTCTGAACCTGCATATCCTAAGGCTTGCTGGAGAGAAAATGATGCAGCTGGGAGGGCCTTTTGCAGTGAAACCTGCACCTCTGTTAGCCTCTTTCTTGCTAGGAAGTTTGTGGGGATCCTGGTTAGTGCTGGTTCCATTTGATCTCGGCCTTGCTGCCCTTAACAAGTGTGACTCGTGTCTGCAGAATTGTATCAAAACACTCTGATTCCTTTACGGAACTGTGTGTCCCATCCTTGCGTTCCAGAATAAAACCAGTCCTCTACACATCCAGCAAAAGCCATTCTCGTGTCAGTGAGGAGCAGTCCTACGACGGGCCCAGCACCAGCAGTGCCCATTCTGCCCCCTCATCAGGTAGCACCTTCTCCTCCTACGACCCCAGGAAACCGCCAGTGAAGAGTGAGTACAAACGGCCGCCTCTCTGGGTGCTCCCCTGTAGTTCCCCCTTCACAAACACATGAACCTGCCCTGTGTTCTGGCAAGGTCAGACCCAGGCTTTGCAGGAGGGGGATGCTGGTCTCGCCTCTCCCTCCAGAGAGGTGGTGAAGTCTGTTCAAGTTTGCACAGGGTGGGGGAAAAAATATAGGGGAAAGTTTTGAAGTGCAGGGCCACAGTGCAAAGAGGGGGGTTGCTCTCTAGCTCTCTCGAGGTCCTGAGAGCACCCAGGGAAGCTGCTTTGTTCCTGTGTGTTCTCTGCCTGAGCCCCTAGAATGGGCTGGACCCAGAGCCCTGGCACGTGCCTTGCCTCTCCTTAGGAGAGCTGCAGCTTGTGTCGCGTTCTGCTCTCCCGCCTGCCACTCAAATGTTTTCCCTCCTGTTACAGAAATTGCACCCATGATGGCAAAGACGATCAAGGCTTTCAAGAACAGGTTCTCTCGAAGATAAGCTTGCAGCACAGAGCTGGGAATCCCCCTCGCCGGGGGGAGTGGCAGTGAAGGGGGAGAAGGTACCCAAATGGCCCAGGTCCTTTCCTTGGAACTCTGCGGAGGCTGCAGCGGCTGGGAGAGGTTCAGTCTGCACACGGCGACAGCACAGTATTTTATCTCTTATTTTCTGGTCCTTTTATCTGTGTCAAGCCCCTTCCTTCTCCCTCCCCTTCATTCTTAAAATCCTCTTTCTGGCCTTGTCTCCTGGCAAAGGAAGGGTGTACAGAATCTCCAGACATGAGAAAATGTGAAGTCTTAGCACCTGCTGAGAGTGGAAGATTCAGAGACTATTTACTATTTAACCTCTTAATAAATTATAAAATGGTTTTAACTAATATTCCCCCCCACCACCACTGGTACTATTTATGTCGCTCCCAGTGTTTTCCCCCTCACACCCTGGTACAGAGCCTTGCGCTGTGACTGTAGCTGGCAGGGGGCCGTGTGTCTGGGCGGATGCTGCTTATTGAGGGAGTCTTTCCTTGTGATCTGGTACCTGCAGGGCCCAAAGTGGCACCTGGGCTCCCTGGGACGAGTGGTGCTGGTGACCTCTGCTCATGGGTCCCCTAGCAAGTGCCTCAAGTCCTGGGGCTTTGCTCTCTACTCATGTATGCTAAAAATCTTGGCTCTTGACCTTCTCTCTGCTGTTAACTGTAGGTCTTGTACAGGTGCTTGCGTTGGGCGGGGATGCCAAGAGCCTCTGGGGACTCTGCTGCTGTTGTCTTCTGCTGGCTACTGGGAATAAAACCTGGAGCGTTTGGGGAAGAGGTTTTACTGTGCTCCAATGAACGTTTTAAGTCTTTATGTTTTCTTTTTTTTTGAAGGAGGAGACTTACTTTGGTCTGCCTCCAAACCTGAAAACAGTTTTTAAGTATCAATGAGGATCAGTTTGACACTTTTAGTGGAAAGAAGGAATGCTTTTATCTTGTTTTCCGCGTGGAATTGGGAAGGATTTCTTTCCAGTTTGGAAGCTGGTACTTGAATCCTGTCCTTTCCCTCTGCCCTGTCTTTGGAAAAGGCAAGAATTCTCATCTTTGAACTTGAAACCACTCGACTAGGGGTACAGGGAAGTGAATAATGGAACACTTTGCTTTTAATGTACGCAGACTTCATAGCAGAAGTTCAAAACACTTGGGTGCACTTGGTGTCTGTGGAACTGGAGCTCGGGGAGGCCAGTGTGAGATGTGACCGACTGAACCTGCCGCTGGGCTTGGCTGTGGTGTGACAGGGTGCCCGAGCTGGGCTCCTGCAGACGCGCAGGAGGTGCTGCAAGGGCAGGTGCTGGTTAGATTTGTGATTTCAGGTGCATTTGCTGTGGCTGCAGCAGGGGCAGAGGAGAGGGACACTACTAGGCGCTTGCTGTTCAATGTGAAGCTTGTCGTAGGGAGCGTTTCTGCTGCAAAGCTGCCCCTCAAGGGAGCTGCCCCAGAGGCAGCGCAGGCTGCAGCGCAGCGGCCCCAGGTCAGGCCTCTGTGATGGCTCCGACCTCCGAATCCATCAGGAAAAGGGAAGAAGTCCCGTTCCGCACCCGACTTGCTCTCTTAGGACTTTGCTGTCTGGGTGGAAAAGGTGCTGGTAGCAGATGCTGTTCTTAGTGGCAGCTCTTAAAGCTCTGCCTGCAGCCTTCTGTGGTGGAAAACGCTGAACAAGTGGAGTTGTCTCTGCGTTGATAGGGGAAACTTCCCCAGAGGGCTTTAGAAAATTCCCTGTATGCGTCTGGAGTTTTTTCTTGTTTTTTTTTTTTTTTTGTTTGTTTGTTTGTTTTTTTTCCAAAGCCATACCAAACCATCTCTCTCGTTTATTTGGTCTGTTTGCTTCTTAGTTTGAAGGTCTTGGAGAAGTGTTCTCAGACTCTCATGTGCTGTAAGTTCATTACAGTCCCAGATGCTTTAATGTTACCGTGCAGCATTTCAGTGTGTGTTGTGCTGTAAAATACCGGCTCCGTATTCTTGCATTTTGCTGTATTTAATTTTGCTGTATTTTTAATTAGATTACAATATATTATCTTCCGCTGACCCTTGTGCTACCATTTCTTTCTCCCTTGTTCTTGGGGTAGGGGCAGAGGGAAGGGAGGTCTGTCTTGCGTTGTACTCATGCCCCGGTGGAGCAAAGGATCTGGATGAAGCCCAAGCCTAATGTTGGGCACTCCTAAATTGCCACTTAATTCATCCACCAGTTCAATACTCAAGATGGGGCTACTGCCCCAAGCGCTGCTGTTCTTGGGGGTCCTTCGCCCTCGTAGCCTCTTTGCTCGAGGCTTTGCTGCCTGTTTCTGGCTTGGCTGCATCACGGCGGGGGACGCAGAGAGGAGCAGAGGTGACGGTGTCTGTGTTAATTACGACAGTGTCTGCGTTAATTGCTCGGCCAGCGCTGCCCCCGTCCCCTCCCTCTCCCTGCCGGGCCCCAAAGCCTGGTGGCAGGAAGAGGGTGAGCACCGGCAGGGAGGCCAGGAGGCCACAGCCTCAGCCGAGGCCAGGTAGAGGCCGCTCCGCACGCAGCCTCGCGCTGCCCAGCTCTCCCCCTTGTGCAATGGTTCTGTGCTACACTACACACGCAGGGGCTGGACGGAGCTCCCCCTTGCTGACCCTGCTGTTGGTGGGATGAGTAACGGGGGCAGGAGGGGGAGTGACTTCAACTTGCATTTGTATTTTGGTCCCCAACTGTGTATATACAATTTTCTATGTTCCTTTTTTTGTGGTAACTAAGATGAATATTTTAATTAGATAAGTTATATGAAAAAAAAAAGGAAAAATCATGTCTCAATAAAAGCCAAACACTGGACCCTGTCTGCTTGTTCTTTGGTAATAGTGGACTGCCATGGAAATAACAGGTGCAGAATCTCACCTTAATGATGCCTGAGGCCCTGGAGCTGCTGGTGACCAGAATGACACGCAGGCCTGGGACAAAGAGAGGGACTGCAGCACAGAACCAAGGCCTGGATCCCTGAACCTTCCCCCTTCCGCGCTGGGGCCAGACCAGCTCCCTTCCTCCTCTGTGCAGGGAGGGTGTCTGTGCCGCAGCCCTGGGCGCACGGGGGCCAGAGTGAAGGAGTTTCAGCTGCTGCTTGTGCCCCGACTCTGCCTGGCACTGTTTGTGCCAGGCCTCCTGCCAGGGCAAGGTTTGCTCCAGAGCTTCGGCTTGGGCTGTGTGTTAGGCTTAACTGAACTGTGCCCAATTCCCCCTCCTGCCTTGAAGAGCCTGACAAGTTAAACTAGAAGCGCTCTTCCACCCAGCCTCTGTCTTAGCCCTGCTTTGAAATGCAGCTCAGTGCTTCCCTCCCTGCCCGCCGGTGCTGCCCGCCCTTGCTCGGGCACCGAGCTTCAGCACCGGGGCTGCAGTTCTGGCCGCGGCAGCCTAAGGGCCTGCGTTCCCCCGGCAGCGCAGGACGAGGGCAGCCCCAACCTGTCCGAGGCGCTTCGGTTCTCGGCTGAGCAGAGGGCAGAGCCCGGGAGCACCGGCCGCCCGCGCCACGTGCAGCGCCTCCCGCCGGCGGGGCGGCGCGCACTGCGCAGGCGCGGCTGGCGGGGCGGGGCGAGGGGCGTGGCAAGGGGCGGGGCGGAGGCGTGGCAAAGCCGGTGCGGGGCGTGGCAAGGGGCGTGGCGTTCCCAGGGGGCGTGGCGAAGCGCGCAGGCGCAGTG
>JAVCKT010023214.1:3678-18837 GCA_032273925.1 Rhynchotus rufescens
AGTCTTTGAAGGGCATGAGGCTGCAAAGTGAAAATACAGCAGCAGTTTTTCTTTCAGCCCTTCCAAAAAGAAAATGAGGCATTATAGTAAACATCAGTATAGTAAAAGATATTCTGTTTAAAGAAGAAAAGTCTGCTGCCCAGCTTACACACACAGGTAAGGTTGGAGCATATACACACACAGGTGTGGGTGCTGCTCAAAGCTGAATCCTAAGCACACAAGGAAGGACCACACGCTGGTACTTCACCTTGGAGCAGGACAGGGCTGTTTAGAGAGCAAAGTGATTTGAGGGCCAGACAGAGCAGGCCAAAGCTAAGGCAAATAGAACTTCTTTTGTGGCCCTTGTTTTACAAATATCATTAGCAAAACACTTTTTGGTGAAACTCATGTAAAGCTTTAGCAGCGCCAGGACTTTACAGAAGGACTTATCAGAAAGTGAAGTCTACAAGAGGTCACGGTGGGCAACGTCAAGAGACGGACTGCTTGGTGGGAAGTGTTCAGCTGAGGATGGGAGAGCAGAAAGGCAGGTTAGCCAAGAAAATGATGAGGCTGTCTGTGGAGCCGTTTGTGCTGCTTTGCAAGCAAAATTGCAAAAATCACGACTCGGCACGAACAAAAATCACTATGTGTCCTCATTAAAAATAACCAGAGGTCCCCATGCTGCCCAGAGAGCTGCAGGCATGAAGCTAAAGCCACATGCCGAGCTGGCTCCCTGCAGCGAGAGATGCCCACGAGCTGACAACAGCAGCTCTGGTGACCAGCCAGACAGCCCCTCCACTGCACTGCTCGGCAGCGTTCGTCACGGCACCTACTGCTGCTCTCACCAGCCCCACCTGAATACCCAAACCGCCCAGGTTTCTCAACCCAAGCTGCAACCAGCTGCCACAAATGCCCTTTCAAGTGACAGTTGGCTTGTGTATTTTGTTTCTAAAAAACCCCCAGTTTCTTGCACCTTGTGACACAGACATCTCCAGAGTGTCTCAAAAGCAGAACTTCCTTTTTTGTACGGATTTGCCCAGATGCTGCACAGGGATAGAGGTCTCTCCCCTTTGTCCTCTGTAAGGGAGCCTTAGCAAAACCTTTGCTAAAAGCACAGGCACTTGGTAGGAAGATGTGAAGGGAAAAGCAAGCTGAGACTCAGTTCAACACACTCGAATGCTGCTGTGCTGGAGCTTGTGACCTTCAAACACAACTTCTCCACAACTCCCAAGGACTAAAGGAACACTCTTCTAGTACACAGGCAAAGATGAAATATCCAAGGAGATTGTGAATACAGTTCACTGCATTTTCACAATATTGGCCCACTCAGCCTGATAACATTTTTTTCAGGAGGATTTTCACATATCTCCTTTATTGGTTTCTGATGCTGGATCTGTATATGACTAAGCAATGCAAGGAAGCCAGCAAGAGAGGCTAGCCAGCTGCCAGGTGTGACTGCACTGCCCTTGGAAACACTTCAAGCACTCTCAAACTTGGGAAAAGGCAAAAGTCACCGAGATCCAGTTATTTCCAGAACATTCCCTGTTATATCCAAGACAGGGACACGCAATGCTCCACTCAAACTACTAAGATGATTTTCTACAAAGCTCTCGATGGGTGCTTTTTGTTCATTAAATAGATACTCTCTTTCCCTCTCCACCCCAAAAAAAGTCTACGGAGCTGGGTAGGGACAGCATGGACAGAGCATGGACCACAAGAACCCTGTCCACTCATGCTACCACAGCCTATTCTGAGCCTCCCTGCAGAAGCTGCCACACAAGGTAGGCAACTCGTGTCATGTATAAGCTATATAATCTTTATTTACCTGTCTCCTATGCACAGAGAGCCTAGTGCAGCCCAGATCTCTATCGAAGCCCTGAGGCACAACTGGGATAGAAGAGGATCAGTGTCATATCACGTGCATCAGGAGCTGGACTGAGACCAAGCACATTTCACACAGGCCATTGCACAGTCATCACAAGCTGACGGTTGCTGGTTACTGCTGCGCCCAGCATCCTTCTCCTCCCAAGCCAGGGAGGCTGTTTACGCTAGGGAGGTTTTGGCAAGTACACCACAGCCTGGAAACCTGGCTCACCTGTCTCCTGGCTTAAACTCTCGGGAAACCTTAGTCTTCTTCTTCTTGTGCTTCCGCTTCAAGTTTTTGATGGAAAGAGGAATGCTCTTCTTGCGCCCTGTGCCGCTGCCGCTCTGGGATGAGGCAGTGGAACTAGCAGAAGAGGTGACAGAGCTGGTGTCATCGGTGTCATCAGCTGCCTCATCGTCAGCATCTTGCTCCATGGACTGAAGCCTGTAGTCAGACGACCCGTCATCCTTCAGTAGGAACGGGGGCTGCTGTTGTCGCGCTGCTCCCCGTTTATCCTTCCCTGTTTCTTCAGGTTGCTCTTCCTTTTTCTCCCCAGTGCTGGCTGCATTGGTGGAAGACTCCTCCACCTCACCCTTTGATCCAGGCTTAAGGTCCTCTGGTTTCTGGTCAGCAGCTGCAGCAGCCTCTTTGTCAGGGGCTTCACTAGTAGCCTGAGACTCTGGGGAGCAGGACATGATCTTCACTATCTGCTTCTTTAGCAGCCTCCTCACCTGTGGAAAGCAGGACTGGGTCAGATAACAGGCCTGCACACTAGCTTGGTACAGGGCTCTCCACACACTTCACCCACACCAGAGCATCCTGCAAAACAGCGAGTCATGTTGGCAGTGGTGGCACCTTAAAGCCCGCTCACCTCTGCTCAGCCCACAAGCAAATACTGCCAGTTCTTATGTATCACTCTACCAGTTTCTGCTCTTTATGGCATGCTCATTTTAAACACGCTCTTTTTATGGAGGATCCAAGAGGCTTCCTAGGTTATTTATATAATAGAGCGCTATGCAGGAAGGTCACCATCCCTACTGCTAATTTCTGCTGTTCTGGGAACCTGCATGATCTACAGCCAGTGTGTAGAAACCACAGCACAGCTGAGAGGACACAATTTTTCTTGTCTCGCTGTAGCCTGGACTTCACTGAAGTTCAATCCCACAAGGAAAATAGGGTCATTCTAATGAAAGTGATCCATGTATGGGACCAGTCAGAGCACAGCTGCCCCTGCAAGGCAATATCTCTGCGTTCAAGGGTCCTGTCCATGTTCTCTGGTGGCATGAGCTGCTTGCTTCTCCCAGCACAGTGAGATTGCTGCACAGGGTGACTTGGTTGTAAAGAGCTATTGCAGTGGCTTGTTGCCATCAACCACCACTTCAGGAGTCACATTTCATGGCCATGTGACCGACAGGAAGGTCTTTGCTTTAAAAGCCACTACAGCCAGAAACGCACAGACAACTCATACCCCGCTCTAGCCCCTCAACGTACCTTTTTGGCAACTGATCCTTCACCCAGGACACAGTTCCTCTCTGGGCATTCGCAGGTGATTTTTGCAGGCTCCACTTTGTCAGGGAACACGTAGAGGCACCTCTCCCCGAGCTGTCTTTGGGCATGGTCAAAGCACCCCAGCCGCTTGACCCTAGTAGGACAGGGGGACAGCTGTGAGGACTGTACAAAAGCAGCCACAGAAGCTGGCAGTGAGCAGAGCCTTCCCAAGGCTGGCATGCCCTTCTGCCAACCGTGTTGCTTCTGGGGTGACAAAAGACAGCACAAAACACCAAATCTTTTCTATGCACACACTTCTAGAGGAGGAATAGGAAAGGTCACCAGGGACTGGGTGGGGATAGACAAAGGGTTCGGGTGGGACTATTCTACTCTTCTAGCCCTCCCACTCCCAGAGCTGCCAAGAGGCATTTGAGGTTGGCATTGTTTTTTGCTGTCACTCAAGTGCTTTTCTCCTCCTGCTCCCATATGAATTCCAGATGGGGCTACACTACATTGTGTGATTGCTCATCTTGCTCCCTTTTTGAATTTTGTCCAGTTCCTATTTGTAGCAGCTGCCTGCAGAGGGCACCAGATGCTCCTTCAGTATCAGGCCAGATCCCACACAGGACACCTTGGTTACACCTCTTTTTTCATATACACACACAGGCTGCAATCTCTGTGCAAAGAAGGAAGCTGTTTCCAGACACAACTTCCTTCCACGTTGACTGCAGGGCAATCTGAGGGGACAATGGAATGACAACCCCATGATGTTAACTCACATGTCTGCTAAGCTAGTTTGGAAGCTGCCCCGTCACCTCTCTGGAAGTCTCGAATATATAGGGACACGGATATGAGAAAAATCACTGGAAACAGTAACCTTGACCTAGACACATCACCCAGAATTTGGGCAGGCTCTGAAAACCAGAAGTCAAGAAGAATTTTTCAAACCACCTCACCTGGACAGGTTCTCCTGGCTGATTACTGAGGGTGGAGGGCTCACGCTGTCAGTACCTCCAGGACAGAAACTTTTAGTGATCCAAGTAACTTTCAGTTCTACCACTTGTACCTACAACGTAAAGAGAAGGAGGTTAATTTTTTCAGAAGCTTTCTTAGATCAGTGTCCGTGATCCACAAGTTCAAGTGCAGGAAAGGAACAAAAACACTTTGGTCATTTGAGACGGTCAAGGGCAGTTCAAGCACTGTAGTGCTGCTGCGGAAGGGCACTGGGCAACACCGAATATCCACAGTTGCTGCTTCAAGAGAAAAGACATCTGGCCAAGAAAGACGCACATGAACAGCCCACGGAGATGTGCTAATGGAGCTGGAGCTGCTCCCTCTTTTAGCAAATAGTCAGCAAGAGCTTTCCCTTTTTGCACAGCACACAACATTAAGTTTCAGTAGAAGAGGTGCTTCTGCTGATCAACAGGGCAATATTTGAAGCGTATCTGCACCTTCTCATATGGTGCCAGCAGGGACCCTTCCCAGGAAAAGCCAAACGCTGCTCCAGAGCCTGTCGGTCCACAAGGAGACATCTGTCACATCAGAAGACCAGTGCCACAGAGCGTTTGCTCTGGGGAGATGACCATGGCAAGCCGAGCAGGCTCCAAAACACCAGCCAGGGAACCATTCTGTGCAGAAGGCAGCCGCGTGTCAGCCTGTCAGTCCTTACCTCTTCCACCACCACCCTGAACTTGCTTTTTGTGCTCAGCACAGGCTTCACACCCGAGAGCCACTGCACGCTGGAAAAGACTTTAGAAGGCCCGATGAGGACTTGCCCAGGATAAAAGCCATATGAATCATCAAAGAAGAGGCCCTGTGGGTGAGAGGGAGGAGAAAGAAAAAGAAAGAAAAAGCGTTAAAGGACTTTGGTTCTTCAGACTTGGGATTCTAGCATTTCTCTTTTCCTGTTCATGGTCAGATTAACTGAAAATGGGAAATCTCATCTGCAAGTTGCTCTTTTAAGGTTCATTCCACTCCTGAAGTTAACCTAGCAGTTTCTATGGCAACCTGCATTGTCACACTCACTCGTACAGGATTAGAGCTCAGCGGCAGAGAAGCAAAGGTACCCACGAGAAACAAAAAGCTATGGATTTCACCCAAGTATTCTCCATAACAAAGTAGTCAGCAGAGGTCAAGTTCTGGTGGAGGACACCCAATTTCTTTTCCCTGCTCTAATTGAAGCACCCACAGCTCTCAGATGGAATTCCTACCTTCCTTTCTCTTCTCCCCAAATTAAGTATTAATTCTCTTTGGTAGGTTAGTGTGACAGTCTTCTGAAAACAAAGCAGGACTGTCAACAGAACAATTACTCTGTTAGAAGCCTTTTCCACTAACGTTTAGAGTGACTTGACGAGTCAAAGACTTGGGATGTGGGGGCGGACAGAGCACTTCCAGGCAGATAAAACAGTGAGCACAAAAACACAAGTCTTGAAATTTGTCAGAATGGATAACAGCAGCACCACAAAAGCTAAATCAGGTAAGCCCTGAACACATACACAGCAATTCTGAGCAAAGGATCAAGAGTAACACAGGCAACGACTCATTTTTAACACCCAGGTGCAAATCCCTAGACAACTACACGTGCTTCAGAAGTGGCCTGTACTGGCAAGAGCCAGTTTATTTTACATTATCTAGAAATACATTTTTAGCAGAATACCATTTAAACAATATGCTCTTCTGCAAAAAGGAAACCCATTTGAAAGTGTTAAATGAAGTGAGAGCCATTCCAAGCACGTGCAGGTGCAGTGAGAAGGCAGTCAACTACCTTGATAACAGCCATGTGATTTGACTGCATGTTATGCAAGTTGTTTGCAAAGGAGCCAGCTGGATTACACTATTTTTTATATCTCCCAAAAACCTGCTCATTACTAACATTACCTTTAACCTCCTGTTACACTACTAGTTTTTCTCCTCTGGAAAGAGAAGGTGCTTTTTAGCTATAATGTGTCATTTTTAGGATTAATAAAAGATCATGGTTTTGTCTTCCTAATCCCTCCAATACAGGAGGTCTACAAGATGAATTTGATCAAAAAGACCCCGAGGAGACCCAGAAGCTTACCGAGTCGCTGACATGAGGACAAACATCATACAGCTTGGATCCATCTTCTGTGCTCATAGAACATCTGCAAAACAGAAGAGACACTGCCAGAACCATCCAACTGTTGGGTAAACCCCACCAGAGAAACTGCTACAGCCTGAGCAGGTCTGTACACACATCAGTTGTAGACAGAAGCTTAAGCAAGGACTAGCTCCATTAAAATGCTCCAGTCAGCAGGTAAAAAAAGCAGCAAGGTATTATGTTTGTCTGCTGTGAATCCACACCAATCCTAGAGACAGTTTAGGTGGCCTTGCTTCAGCAGTAGCTTCATTTTCACAGTGAGTTCTGGTGGGATTTCAAATGATTTATTAGGAAGAGGTTTTGAAAATTTCCTCATCTTACATAGCTACACATGAGTTGATAAGAGAAACCAGGCAAGGTTTGAAACTGCACCAGTAACTGTAGGCAATACAGATTAAAGAGTGCCTATTCTTCACTTCCACTTTAACATAAGCTCAAGAGTCTTTGAGCCCAAGTTGACCAAAAGCTAAAACAACCAACACCATAGACACATCCAGTAATCATCTGTTATAGCTCCAGGACTACTTAGTTCTCTTAAAAGAGACTCAGAGCTGCACCCCTCTGGCTGCAGGGTTCTTTTTTTCTCCTCTCTTTTTTTTTCCTCTTTTTTCCCTCCTTTTAACTCAATGTCAATACTCAATTTACAGGACACATGGGTTATATCACAGCTGGCAGCCTATAAACTTCTTGGTCCTTCATTGGCTCCTTCCTTTTCTGAAGCAACAATAAAGTTTGTTGGACAAGACAGGGCTCAGTAACAGTGTGAACTTACTAAATTCAGAAAGTTTTTGCTTTCCAAGCAACTGTTCAACATGTACAAGGAAGAGAACTCAGATCTTCCTACTGGCTTTGCAGAACTACAGAATTAATCAGGTATTTCTTTAAATATTTCTGCTTAAGTCTCTCTAGAGATATGACATGATTGTCTTCACTGAAAAAAAATCCCAATACAGCTGCAAACTACAGTGAAGATAAAGCAGTGATGGTCTTAGCAGCTCAAGTTCAACCTTGAGCTACTTTCTGGTCTTAAAAAACCTGCTAGCCTGCTGAGTTCAAGTTTCTAAAGTTGTTTTAAGGTAAGAATCCTCCTTCTCTATCTCTGTGAAGATTAACTCTCCTACCGAGAAAACACCTGGGTTAGATGCAATTCATCTTTTTGGGAGCAGAAGGGTGTTTTTTTTTTTTTTTTTTTTAAATGAAAGTACCTTAGTTCTGGACAATTTATCTGCTGGTATAAAAAAAATCAGATACCTTTTTTAAAAAATGGCCAGTAAATCCTAATGGTCTCAGAACAATACATATTCTTACTCCTCTATATCCGAAAATAATGCAAGCAGATGATTTGCCAGTATGTGAATGAGAAGCCCAGCCTGCTTCTAGTTCTCCTAAAATAGATCAGGATGATGAAATCCGAGAGAAAGGGAAACAGTGTTCACAGAGGGAGAAGTACCTGGCTCCATTGGAAAGCTTGAGGATGACCTGGTTCTTCAAATCATAGACCTTGCCCAGCCAGCAGTCATAGGCTATATAGTCACCATACATGAACGGCTGCAAACAAGAAGGAAACAAGCTTTATTAACAGCAATGCTAATCCTTTATTTCCTCAAGCAAGTTCTCACACAACGCAGCCTGAATCACAAACTGCAGAAGGGTTTAGGACTGAACCTGCAGACCTTGCTGCAAGCTGGAATTAAGGTACATGGAAGAGCACTTGCCTTGCGGTCAGAACTTAGCCTGGATTCTCCAAATGGGTCTGGCTTTATTTTTCTCCCCCTCTCTGATTTTAAGCTTGCCAGGTCAAGTGTCTTATTGTGTTCAAGAGGCAGGTACTCTGCAAAGCAGAGGAGTGCTTGCACAGGCATTCAGCCAATGGTGTTTTTTAAAAAGCACTGAGCCTAGCGACGGGCCTATTTCTGGCAAAGGATTTGTAGCACTCCTCCTCTCTAGGATCTTTTTCTCAGAGGAAAAGTGATGAAAATCCTGTGTCATAAGATTTCTGGAGATCATCCACTTGATGGGGAGAACCAGGCATGCCTCAGATTGCTCCAGCTAGACAGAAATACACTCGACTCAGATCAACACTCCTACAACCTGCTGGTACATTAACAATATTGCAGCTTAAAAACACTGTACTGGTACTACAGGGCTGCGAGAGGTCAACACACTAAACTCAGTAGAGAAGCTTTCTCACCTAGTCCTACAAGCCTAACTAGTCTCAACGTGGTGACCAGAAACATAGGACATCTGGAAGGAAGATGGGATGCTGCACAGTCCTTTTCCAGAGAAGATGCTTTTGCTAAGCTTAGGATAAAATCAAGTTCCAAACGCACGGTTCCCCATACTGATATTTCCCTTGCATACGGCGCTTGAAATACAGCATCATCCCTCCCAATAACCAAGCCCTGGCTCCCCCACATATTTTGGTTCCATTCTCACCCAGATATGTTGCAGGTCTTTGCTGTTGACAGGGTAGAGGATACAGTTGGTTCCTACCAGCTTCACCGCACACTCTATGTTGACATCAATTACAGTCCCACACTGGCTGTCCTGGAAACAAAAAAACAAGTGTTTATCAAACAAGGAAGGTTCTTACATACATAAATATATGTTCTGAGTGGCAAGGCACAGAGACAAGTCTCATGAGTAACCCCCTCCCTTTATAATTTTAAAAAATCTTACACAAACAAAAGACAGTACAAAATTGTCCTACTCTCCTTGCACTGAAGAGCCACTCCACACCAACCAGCTCAAAGACCAAGATTACTTTTAGAGCCTAGAGAACGAAGGTACAGCCACGAACAGTCAAGAGCAGGGAGAGAGCATCAGCGCTGGAGCACTAAAGAAATTCAGCAGAGCTACCTGGGCCTTTTCACTTAAAACTTGATTCTGCGGGACATTAGACACGGTCCTCCTTTGCTGTCAAGCTAAGAAGGAAATCTGGCGCCTTCCATCAGATTTCAGGTTAAGCCAGGTAATTTAGGAGTTAGTCCAATAAAAATATGGTTGCCATCATCTCCCTCATTTTTTTAAGCCAAGCTTTCTGTGCTAAAGCAAACAGCACGTGCTTTGGTAGGGAGCACAGGATGCGCACGCTGCCCGTGCGTACAGAGCAGCTCTGCTAAGCCGGACCCCAGCCGACACAGCAGCGGCCCAGGCCTCCTCGCGCTGGGACCATTGATGCTTTCACTTATTCAAGGCCACAGACTAGGACAAAAGCTGGCCGAGGGACAGCACGGCAAACATCTTGGACACGGAGGTGGCCAAGGGGCTCAGAGCTGGCCCGGCAGAGCACGAGGCTGTAGTGGTTATTCCCTCCAGCTGCTGCCCAGGCTTTCCAGAGGCCCCAGACCAGTATGGGCCTCTCCCACACAGAGTTGCTGCCCACTGCAACGCGGCTAAGCCAGCTCAGCTCCCTGCCAAGCATGGAGCTCCAGCAAAGAGCTGCAGCAAAGCTGCAGGGTCAGCTGGAGGCCTGAAAATAGGTTTGCTCAGAGCATTCTCCATCTCCAGCTGCCAGCACAGCCCAAGCCTTGTGCTCAAGCTGGACCTGCTGAAGTGAAACCCCAGCTCTGAGGGCAATGCTCAGGAGGAGGAAGAACCATTCATCCTGCTCTTCCTCCCAACAAAATCCTCCCAATCCACTTTCTGCCCACACTTTGTAGCTTCACTCCTACGTTCTGGATTCTGTTCAGTGGCTGGAGACCAAAAACTCTGCAAGAAA
Organism: Rhynchotus rufescens; assembly: GCA_032273925.1. Classification (NCBI taxonomy): domain Eukaryota; kingdom Metazoa; phylum Chordata; class Aves; order Tinamiformes; family Tinamidae; genus Rhynchotus; species Rhynchotus rufescens. Next base: position 13,849 of record JAVCKT010023214.1, read on the forward strand.
CAAAGCCCTCACCCCACACTAAGCACTTGAGAGCTTCTTCCCTTAGCAGCACCCAGTGTGATATCAGCCCTGCGATGTGATCTAGCCCAACACCTCTGGTTCCCGTGGCTCCTCTAACTTGAGCAGGACAGCAACGTGCACAGGCTACTCTGCTAGAATCCCAAGAGGCACCAGAGTTAACAGCAGAGCAGCCTTGTCAAGCCCAGTGGAAAAGCTGTACTTTTGTCAGGAGATCATGGAAAACAGTAGGAAAGAGCACCAGTTTCTTCCTTTCTCCTGAAGCATCCCACTGGGAACAGCTGTGGATGGAATAATGCAGGTTCCTCCAAGAGAGACCACACAGAACCAGGCCAGAACCTCAGCATCTGATACCCCACAGGTCCCATTTTATCCAGCTGGGTTTTACCTAATCGTAAGCGGGGTTTAGCTCAGCATGTACGTTCTTCCACTTATTTAAAACTTGCGAGATTAGCTGTGTTGTCCATGATCATTACACAAAGGAAGCAAAGAGCGAGGCTGCTGAATCACAGCTCCCCCTTCACCTGCCACTGAACCTCTGGCTATTCCGAGGTTATTTGGTTGTCACATGAACCAGCCTGTGCCAGGGCAGGCAGATTTGCAGGCTGAGGCATTCTGCTGAATCACACAAGACAAGAGGCTCAGCACTGCAGTCCAAGCAGGCCAACGCAGCCTGTGCTCTTCAGCCAGAGCCCTGCTCTGCCCCAGCTCGGACAAAACTCATTAAGAAGCTCCAAATAAAGGAGGACTGAGTGAAACCGGCTCATATTTCACATCTCGATTAAAATAAATAAATCAATCTGTTCTTCTCAATCCCAGCAGCAACCCTACGACACAAGGGAGGTGGCTGCTCTTTGCAGGGACTGCATGCTCGTTAGAAGAGCTGCCTGATTCAAGGCCAGCGCGCACCAAAATTCAGTGTACTCCCTAGACTCTCTCCCTGTTCCCACTATCTACATGGCACTTACCTTCTCCGGGCTGGTGCATTTAAGCAGCAAATAGGCAGAAAAGCAATTTAATTTCCTTTCTCATCGCACACAAGGCTTTAAGGGACTCCAGCAAATTCCCACTTGAGAAAACAGCAGCAGCAAGTGCAGTCTTCAACTCTGTCTTCTACCTCCTGCCCTTCTTTCCTTCAATGCTCTCTTTTCTAGGAAATCTTCATGCCATCCTCTTATTCTTGTATTTAAAGAGGGCAACCCTGTCCACTACTCTCTGAAGGTGTAGAAAGCAGGTGCCTCCTATCAGGCAGATTACAGACCTGCTTCTGATCTGCTCTTTAAACAGCAAAGCACCTGTAAAAGTGATGTCCGCCCCTCCAAGATTTTTCACCCAGCTGGAACAGACTTTGGGGTCCAACAGCATGCAAAAACACATGCAGAAATAACATCGTGTTTCATGCATTGCCTACTGCAGCACTAATCCAGCCTCCCCTCTGACCAACGCTAGATAAGAAACACAAGAATTTGAGTCAGTTCTCTTGAGGAACCGAGGATTTCAAGTCTCAAGGTTAAAGCAAGCCCAAAGTGAGCGTGTGTTGAATACAGAGCAAGTCCCACATTGTGCATTTGCCAGGCCAACTGGCGCAGGGCAGCCATCCACATTCCGGTCTGGCAGACGGTCTGCACAGATTTTCTATTTTAAATGCTTTGGTAATTTTTGGATTACCGCTAGTTAACAAGCGAGTTTTCCTTGGGATAAGAGCTTAGGGTCTCATTTAAAATATACTCGTAGGTTAAGTGTCAGTAAGCTTCATTTTTCCTAAGTTTCTGGACATAGAGAAGAAACTTGATTATAAACCCACTGTTGCATTAATAAAAAGTTATCAGCCGTTAGTACAGTGGGCAAGCAACTGCCAGTGCTTAAACACAAACAGGCAGCAAAGAGATACTCAAAATAGCTGTTGGGACATAGCAAGGTATCTCCCGATTTCTGACATGCAGCACATGCAAGAATTTCTGCTCAGACAAGTATGGAAATTGCAGATAAAAGCAGCACGTTCATGTTTGCCAAGAGAATAACTCAAAGTCATCTTAAGGTTTCAGGACAATAAAAAGCATCACTGAGTAAACACTTAAGAGGCAGGATTCATCAGAAAGCATCCCTCTGAGCAAGGAGAATCTGCTGGTACCCAGCTGTGCCAGGTACAACTGCACAAACAGCTGATATTTCACTTTGCTAGCAGCTCTTTGCTTTGGATTGAAACACATTCATAAAGCTCCCGTTTTGGTAAAAAGCGGTGACTCAGAATTTACATTTCAAACGCTCGAATTAAGCTCATTAAACACTTTGTTTCAGCATTTCTTGAATTACCCTTCAAATTTTCCTCCTGTTTCTTTTGTTCAGAAGACTCTCTACAAAAGGCAGGGAGTGGTGGCAATTTTTTTCTTTTTTTTTTTTTTTGGGTGTAAAACTGGTTTTACTTGAAAATCACCCAGGCCAGAGAAGGCTGCACGCCATGTGGTGTGTCCACACCAGCTCGTGGCCAGCTGCTGCTTCATCACCAGTGCTTTATCACCACCCCAGTAGCGATGCTGCTGCTGGAAACCAGTCAAGAGACGATGCAGGCACACACATGGCAGGCCATATGGCTCAGGGCTATAGGTGAGGTGTTAGCAGCAGCAAGAAATTGCCAGGCAAGCTAAGCTCCTAAAGAAATCACGTCTCACTTGATAATCAATACCAAATAATGTTCTCTGTATTCCCTTCACAAAAATCACATTCGCACATCTCCAATAAGGAGCATATGCTGTGAAGGCAGAAGGAGAGGGCCGAGACTTAAAATAGTAACTGGGGAGAGAAACGGGAACAATTACAGACTGCTGGTTAAGGCTCTTTGCTTTCTGCTGACCTAGCAGTGTCAGAAGCTTCAGTATCTCTCGATTCAGGAGTGCTGGGATTTGCTGCATCTCTTTGGGGAAAAGTTGGTGCTCGAGAGGGATGGAGGTCTCCCTGAAAGTGCTTCCTGCAAGAGACCCATGGTGACAGTCAAGTCACCTGCCTCCACACCAGCTTCTCCCAAGGGCAGAGGGAGCAGGTACACATTCCCTACAGCTTGGATTGGCTTAAAGCTTCAGGGCCGATAAACAGATGGGAAAACTTGTCTCATTACCTGACATTACCAGGCTTGTTTGCTCAGGAGACTTTTCTATCTTGCAGACATGCTGCAGCAGCAAGGCAGCCTTATCAGCATTTCATTTTCAAAGGATGCAGCTAGATCTATTAAACATGCTAAAAATAGAACATGCTGCAAGCATTACTGTTCAGCTCCATTCCAGGCAATTTGGCAGGTCTTAGAAATCCATATAGCAGTATCATAATCAAAAAGGGATACAGGAAGAAAAAAAAAGCAGCACTTACACTGGAACTCATGTGTCTGACCACATCTCGGGGGACTACAGAGCGATCTTCGAGCTTCAGCTAGAGGAAAAGAGAGACTAGATTTAGTGACCCCAGACGACACTTAGTTAGAAATAACACGACGAATAGAAATGTGCAGCATTTCACCCCTCAGGACTAAAGAGATTGTTAGCAGTGGATGCTGAAGGACTTCCTTACACAGAGTGAGCCCTCTTGGCACATTTGCAGAATCCAATTTTCAGATCTGAAACACAGCAATTAAGCAATCGGTTCGTGACCACGCTTTGAGTCAAGAGACGCATTAGACATTAGATTCACTCATTTTTTGTTATTGAGTCTCCCTTTTCCCTTCCTTCCTCTGCATCACCCGTCACTGCCCACCCACACCCAGGCTAGGTTGGGGAGGAGATGGAAGGCACAGGAAGAAGTGCATCAACCACCGCTCTGCATTTGTGTCTGCATGTTTTCTGCAGAAGACACTCTAAAAATCTGGTGAGACACTGTTTGCCCTGAAAGGGTTTAAGCAAGACATTGTACAGTAAGAAGGCTTAGTCAGGGAGGTGGTTGTGACAATTCCAATTCACTGCAGGAAGCACTTGTCTTAAAGAAAGCAAGGAAATAAATATGTAGCTGTAAATCAGAAATAGTTCGGAGTTCTCAGTCACACAGACACCGAGAAGCTGATTATGGCTCTTGCTGCACCCAGGAGACCTGAGGTCCATGCAGGCAGCAAAAGTGATCAGAAAGAACATGGCTAAAGTCACAGCACTGCTCACATTCCAGCTGCATGGAGTTGTGGAGACACAAGGGCTCCTTGATGCAGCTCTGGCCATTACTGCTCAGTCCACCAGGCTACATCCTTCCCGAACTCACCTTTCATCAGGCGATTTCAGTGATCTGAGGACCATTTACAGACTAGTTGATTAAGTGCTAGCAAGAAGCTCAACGCTGCAGAAAGCATTTTGCCATCTAATGCATTATCAAGATGCCCCATGACGACAGACAGTGCTCCACGTACATCAAGAGGGAGGCCACAACACCCAGCTTGAGTTTTGGGCTCACTCAGCCTCACAGAAAGGCTGAAAACTTCCACCTTTGTTGCACGGGGCCAGCTCTCCTCCACACTTCAGTAGTCAAGTATAATCCATTTGCACTAGTGCAACACTGAACTCTGAAGATCCCATCCAGTGCAGGAAGCACCGTGCGAGCGGAGCATCCAGGGCAGAGCTGCTCTTTCTCATCCGACTCGGAAAACAAGGTTCTGTTACTGCCGTATCCATCGGTTGTCCTTGCTGATCCCCTGCCCAAAACCGACCGCGCTTCGTCAGCATTTTGCACTAACCCCTGCCCAGGCTTACAGCCTGGGTTACTAAATTAGTCATAAATCCATAATCTAAAGACGGGATCCGGAATCAAAGCGAAATACCAGAGTATTTATTGCCTTCTTGATTGCGTGTTTCAGTAAGAGCGGCAGGGACGGAGCCAGACGGGCTTTTAAAGCTTCCCTTTCGGAGCCTGAATTCCAGCAGAGTGGGAAACCTGAGGCTTCCTTCCGCCCGTTCCCAGATTGTCAGTGTTTAGTGCCTCCCACATGAGTTCAGAGATCATTTT
>JAVCKT010023215.1:0-66573 GCA_032273925.1 Rhynchotus rufescens
AGGGTGAGCTTGTTCTAAAGGGCGAGCAGGAGACGCAGGAACGCGGGCGCGTGGGTGTTTCACAGTTACTATCTCAATATTTTACGCTTCTGTTCATTGTAAACTGTACCAATATTTCTTTCCCTTCTACAGCTGGTGTCAGTGTTAAAAACAGATTTATCCTTTTATATAATGCCTGAAAGATTTCTTCATGGCAACATCCTATGCTCGAGTTTGTCCACAAAAGAGAAACTATTTATCTCAACAGATATTCAGTCTTACTCCAAGAAATTTAAAGTATAATAAAGGAAATTCTTTTAAATAACACATTAAAAATTGACAGCCCATCAGTGCCTGTTCTGCAAGAGCATTAGTCCTCTTCATTGAAAGCATCTCCAAAGCTGCATCTTAAAACTACAAAGAACTTCTATCAATGCAACACAGAGAACCAAAAGCAAGCTTTCCCTGAAAAAGCTGTTCACCATTAAATATGTTTTTCCTGTTATTCTTCTTGACATTCTTCCTATACACCAGTCTTTACTAGAGAAATCAAATGTAAAACTATTCATGAGAGAAGCTCAATCTGAAAGTTGTCGCCTTTCTTTTTTAACCCTCAATTCTTATTTGGTAAACAAGCAGCTCAAAGCAATCAATTCCAGACAGGCTTTTCAGCTTTGCATTTAAATCCTTTCATGATTTCTTCAAATACTTGCATCAAAATTTCAGAAGGACGGAATAAAAAAAAAAAAAAAAAAAGCTCTTGACATTGTAATTTTCTCTGATGAACAAACTGATGCATTATAAAGAGGCATCTATATACTCAAGCTATTTGCCAACAGACAACCAAGTGCAATTTAAACACAGGACTTTAAAGAACTGTAAAAAAGTTAACACTGATCAGTAAAATATCATCTGTTCTATGGGATTAGCTTTAAAGCTGCAGGAAAATAAAGACTGGTGAAGAGACACGAAGGAGGAGCATGTTCAGCAACCAGTATTACCCATGTTAGCACACCATAAAGGCCACTTGGTCCATATGGTGTATGCCTCATTACTGCATTGCTCAGAAATGAGCCTCACCAATATAAACATGAGATGAGATGTTAATTTACTTAGATCTGCTACCAAGAAACTGCAACAAGTTCAGAGTTGGCTCTGAGAGAGTAGGGAAACTAAATGGGGGAAAAAGGATAAACGGTGCCTCTGCTCAGATCACAACTTGGAATAAGCCAGGTCGCAGGGAGGGACGTTCCTTGAGAAGCCAGAGCCTGTTCATTGTTAGGAAGGTCGTTAATACAGCCGAGATCCACTTCTCTCTGCACTCTCACCCCTAAAAGTTAGAGAAATGAGAGGGTGTTTTGCACACATCGTGGCATCTGCATCATCCCAAGGCCTCCAGGTTAGTGCAACTTTCTTGCATCACCAACGTGATAAGTTGAGACAGTTTTTAATACTTTTTCCTCACTCTGTAGTTGCAAACAGCACTGATTACAATTACAGTGACTGGAAGAGAAGCGATCTCTTATAAAAACACTAGACTAGATTTTAATTTAAACAGTTCCGAAAAACAAAGGCGTTGTTAAAAATGCAGTGCCAGGAGACACTAGTAAATGCTTGGTACTATCAGAAATTGGGCTTTTTCAGAATATATCTACTTTAATTTTCTTTTTTAAAATGACTGTGCCCAAGTAAAAACCTGCAATTTTCTACCAGCTACATTAATATTTCAATTTAGTAAAGTATTGTTTTTAAGAATTTTCTAATAAAGCAGCACTCTTGCCTTCTAATAAGATTACATTTCTATTTATGATGTTAGAATACTTTGTATTAAAAACAAAAGAAATATTACCACAGGAGAAATAGGGAGATGCCTTCATTTTAAATTTAATTTAAAGTGGAAGAAAAGGATTTTTTTTCTTTTAAATTAATATTTCCTTTGCCGTGTTATGAATCTCTGGTACAACTATTGAATGAGAAGCAGGAAAAATAACTTCTTCTTACTAACTTAAAAAAGAAGTGTAATTACAGTAAGCCTCATAGGCTATAAAACACATAAAGGTGGCCAGCATTGGGAAAAAAATGGAGCAGCACAGAAATTACTTGGTATCAGGGGGCCATCAGCCAAATTGGGATTAAAATGCTGGATCAGAACTGAACACCACCAGAATATCCCAGCCAGCTCCATTGACTTGTCCTTCAAAAGCTAAGGGCAGCTTTCCTACCCATCCCCTCCCCAAAACCCTGCCGAAAATTGTGAGGAATTCTCAGGAGATGTGAGCAAGATGCCCAGAAATTTAGTCACAGCAATATTTTCTGAATAAAAATAAATCGATGCCTCTGATATACACCATGCTACGTAAAAGATCTTTAAAGAGCCATCTCTTGGACAGCAGACCATGCTTAAGGGCTCGGGAAAGAAAAGCCTGAGGGCAAAGAGGATGTCTTTCAGAAAGGGTTTTTAAGGGTCTTGATGGTCAACAAGTTTCCAATAGATGCGTCTCATTCCGAGCATGGAGAAATGAGCGCTGGTAACTGCTCGTCAGGACAAATCAATGGGAGCCGTTTGTCTGCAGCTGCTGACAGCACCATGGAAATCATCTCGAGCAACACGCAGACACGAGGATGCTGCTGAAATCCCAGGGTAAAGGGCCTGGGGGAGATGCCTGCCTCCCTCCCTCCCATATAGGTTGGGGGAATTAGTTTATAGACTTGGATTCTTTCAGAAGTTTGATTGTATCGGTCTTCAGTCTCTCTTCTCCATTCCCCAGACAGTGGGTTATAATTAACAGGAGGCAAAATGCTACAAATTAATCATAGGACACATCTCATTAGGATGCTTTCTTTATCTAGATTAAATAGGAAACTGTCATGATGGAGAAGAGAGAAGTTTCCCACCCTTCTGCGTTATCCCCAAGGAAGCATCAGCCGCTATTCCCGGAGACAGAACCCAAGAGGAAGGCACAACTCGCAGCAAAGTGATAGATGACAGCAAAAAAAGGAATAAAACGTTAAGATCCTCTTCTAATAAACCAAAGTTACACTCCTAGAGCATTTCCTCCCACGTTTCTTATTTGTTTTTTTCCAAGATACTAAATAGTTAGTGGTTACAAAACAGCCCTACTGTAAAACAGGAAGACACAGTGGAACAGATCCACGGCCCCATTTTTTGGCCAGCTTTCTCAGACCCAAGCCATGCAACATGCATTACAAGAAAAGGAAATAACTAATACTGGCAAGTCAGCAGGGTCTCGTGTAGGTTAAAGCATAATGCGAGATCAGTGCCATAATTACCCACACCTAGCAATTTTTTAGTTTATTGACTATGCTGCAGTTCCTGAATTTATGCCTCAAGGCTTAAATTGCAAAATATCTTTGCAACGTGGCAGATATTATAATCCAGATATTGGTAGCTGTGCAAGAATGCTTGGAATTTCTCTGAACAAACAGATTTCCTTTTTCTTCAAAACCACAGCCTGTTTTTTTTTTTTTTTTTAAATCAATGTGAATAAGCAAAATTGCCAGAATACAAACATGTACAGCATGTATTTCCCAGTAAAACACATATAAAAGCAAAAGTCCAATATTTTCAAGGAAGAGCTAATTCTAAAGAATCACAGGCAGCTCACACATCCCAGCACTCCTGATTTACACCATGCTGAGGTGCAGCTTCCAAGCTACATCACGGGCATCATCTCACCTTCTGAAGAACTGACTTCCTACTTTCCTTCCTCTCTCTCTCCACCAAGTCTTCAAGACTTTTGCACATTTAGGTCACACTGCAGACCCAGCTCAGGTCCACATGCTTACGGACCATGACCATAACTTGGCTGCTCAGTGACCTGCACCACAACATTTGGTAGTGAAGAGCATCGATTGCCCCTCACTGGGTAGCTCATCAGGGAAGCCAGGCACGTCGGACATCCCCCCGCAGCAATGGGATCTTCATCACTTCACCAAGCAGGAGGTCATCCAGCACAAGCAGAAATCTGTTCCCTCCACCCCATCCCCATGGATTTATTCCATAATAAACAATTTAGACAGATTTGAGGAGAAAAGCCTAAGCCAAACACATGGCTAATCCCACAAGGATTCATCAAGCGCACTTTGGATCTCCCCTGAAGTTGCAAACACTGAGGGAGAAGACACGTGGCCTCTTTTGATCAGCATTGGAAACTAAATGCAAACCAGAGGCAGAAAGAAAGTAGTTTAGAGAACTTGAGCTTTGTGCATGGTGTGTATTTTTTAGTTCATCTCAGCCTTCATTAGTAAGAAGTCCCATATTTCCTTCATGATGATGATCATGGTGATGGGGTGCAGATGAGGTTTGTCCCACCTGAAACCATAAAAACGTAACGGCTGCCCAAGAGTCAGTATCATACAAACTCACCAAACACATCATCTTGACAGTGACTACAAAGACTTAGAACAAAAACAACTTTTTCTTGCCAGCTGTTCCCTACAGATACAAGCGTGACCACATGTCCCCCCAGAACACTTGCTAGGAAGAGGCTTAGTTGCAATGCCAAAGGGATTCCCGGCCTCCCAGACCTCCATCAGCCCAATTGCAACAAAATGCACTGCAGTTTTTCACCTATCATTAAGGAGCGACAGGGTCTGAATACTGACTGCTGCACGCTGCAAAGCTGCTCTGAAGCACAAGGCACAGAGCTGACTTCAAATGTCTGCCTGATAATACTGGAGTAACTGCACAGTCCCCAGTCTATGCTTTGCAGGAGGTCAGACCATGATTTAAATAATTCTCTAGCTTTAGCTTTTAATTATTTATTTTAGTTATTTTGTACTCACGTGGATGTGCAGGGGATAGAGCATGCCTCAATCTTGCCAACAAAATAGAGAGAGAGGAATTATCAGTATAGACTGAAGACATGCTGGAAAGAAGGTATCCACAAAAACACTTAGCCTAGGGAAAAGACAAGGTTCTTATTTAGAAATAAATTAAGCTGTACATCTGCTAAAACCATCCTTCTTCCCTCAGAGGTGGAAGTTTCCACCCTTGCGCTGGGACTTGGGTGACTGACAAAGTTGTTCTCTCTCTGCGTTTATGTTGACACATGGTTTCAATGCTTTACTGCTGCATTAATCCTATTTTGTCTTTCAGATAATAAGAATATTGTTGTTACTAAGTACTATGCTAATTGTTTTTGTCTAGTATTAAAAAATATGCTGCACTGCCTTATTCTAATTAACTGCAGATTATTATTGAAATAATGGTTTTATTATTTTACCACCGGCATTTTGCTGCCTTGGAGTCTTAGCTGTGCTCAAGCTATTACGACTTTGTAGCAATTGACTAACTACAATTACTCCATTATCCAGCTTCTAACATTTAATTGGGCAAGCGCAAAAAAAATACTTCCCCATTACAAGATCTTTGCTTTCTGATTTATTAGAATTAACCTTCGATATACAGCACCACGATTCAGTTCATTTTTCCTCTTCTCGGGAAAATCCCACGAGGATCACCATAAGCTTCGCTAGGTTTAATTAGGAGGGAAAAAAATTTAAAATATATTATGAGATTTATATGGATGCCCTCCAGCACACATTCTTCACTTCATGCTTTACGTAAGATTTCAGTAGCCAATACACTTCCCTGCTCCCCGAATGAGAAGGTGCTGCAGGGCACTGTTAAATGTCATTAGCATGAACTATTTTTCTATTGATTTTTGTTGCTCTATTTCCCCTCTGTCCATATGACGCGTTGCAGAGTTCAGATTTAAGTTTTAATTGAAATAGTTGCAAACCTTTATATCAAGACTTAAGTTTTTCTGAGCTCTAGTGACAGAAACTCATCAAGATTTAAACTGCTGGAGAGGTACCTACAGCAGCAGGATTTGGCTCAGCAGCAGTTTAAAGAAAAGAATGTTTGCTGCTGTTTTCACCGATGGCAAATGCAGATAGTCTCAGAAACGGTCTCCAAATAAGACCATTCAACTCAGTGTGCTCTTATTCCCAGCAGAAAACTTGTTGAGCTACCAGCTGCCTTTTAAATAAAGGATTAAGTGACTGGCACGCTCGGGGACGGCTCCACCACCGCGTGCCAACGTGGGCAGGGCAGGTGCTGCCTGTTGGCTGCAGCGCTGGTGCAATGAGCTGCATGCACAGAAGGTGCCCAGAGAACAGCACAAACTGGCAAAGCACATCCACGTTATCCAAACGTTCGTGCATTGGCCCCTCTCAATGGCATTTTTCACCCTCTGATCTGCAAGGAGCTGGTTTAAACCCTGGGCACAATGTGGACCTTTGCACAGAGCCTGGGGCAGTGCATAGGGACGGGGAGGCCCCAGCAAGCCAACAAATCAGCCGCCCAGCAAGACCGAAGGCTGGAGTGCTACACTTTGAACTCCCACACCCTCATTTCCTGGTTTTATTGGCATTAAGTTAGGTCATTAACATTTTATCAATATATTATGTGTATATAATGTTACTGAGATTAATGGACATAGGCAGTGCCTTGCTACAGGCAATCAGAGGGCTGTAATAAGTAATATGCTTGCTTTTCCAACAAGCTGCTCAATGGTGGAGATCCATGGATTTTTAAATGCCTCCAAGTTTAATATGCTAGAATTAAGTGCAGCTACCCTGCAGAAGTAGCTTTAAAAGAACAGATAACTTAACCCAGATTTGTATGCTGCTCCTGACAACTGAAGTTTTGAAACCCAAGTAGTTCTGACTTCAGCATATGCTCCGAGTCGATATGTATTGAATTGCAAGCCTCTGCTGCAGCTGATTAAGGGCAAAGAAAGGACACGATACCGAATCCAAACAGTTCTTTGTGTTCTCAAAGAAAGAACATTGCTCATTTTTATTAAGTCTTAAACTTTCTGTTATCTGGCTGCCTAATATCAGGTATGTTTACTGCCCTCATTCCTGGTTTTAAACCTGCAGCGCAGCCTGAGCTGCTCTCGCCTTCTGCTGTTATTCTCTCTCTCATTTCATCCACAGTCACTCACCCGACTTTTAGAAGCCCAGCAAGGCAAAACCCACTGCCTTCCTCTCCTCCTCCCCATCTCCCTCCTGTGAGTGTAGCCTTTCCCTACAAAGTGCTTTAAAATTTTATCACCAAGATAATTGACAACACTTAAGGACACCCTGCAGCTCAATATGTCGACATCGGAGCAGTTAACTATTAAAAACCCCACTGCAGCTCTTGTGATTTACAGGGAGGTGAGAGAGAAGCTCCTACCTCCGGGTTAGCCTCCAGACCGCGCTGCGAGCGAAGGGAACACCTCCAGTGGAAGCAATCGCAGGCCACGCGGTAATAAGTAACAGCAGGAGCCATTAGCTCTTTAAGGAAAAAATATTAAGGACTTGTCTCCTCTGACCACAGTAGGCACCCACAAAGAAATTTTAACTCAAAACCCTAGGGGAGGAGGTTCACAATGCTGGCAGAAATCGTTACTTTAAATTCGCTTCCATGGATGAATAGCGAGGAAATTCCCCTTATTCCCAAAATATCTGAGGACCAAAATGCTGAGCAGACCCCAAAAATCTCACTCAGAGGTAACTAGACTTTAAATGGGGGCACAGAAAGGAGAGGGATGTCTCCACTTTCTCCTCTTCTGGGGCCAGCAGCTTCTGGGGCCAGCAGCTTCTCTCTCTACTACGTCTCTGAGCCAAGAGAAGGAAGGGCCAGGGCAGATACAGCGATACCTGCCCACACATGCACAGACTTCAGTTCAACACACAGAGTTTCTAAGTTCTATAGAATGCCCTGGAAGAATAAAAACTAAGAGGCAGAGTATACAAGGTCCTGTCTTCATATTCCCCAAAATACACCACCAAAACTCAATTAATGATCCTCAAAGTTAAGTACAACTTGCATCATGGCAGCTCATGCACTGCTGCTACTTAAGATGAGCCAAGAGGGTTCAGCCCCAGTCTGCACCCTTCACTGCTGCCCATAGTCAGGATGTTTTTCCCTCCTCTCTGAAGCCCCTGGCCCGGTGTGATTCCCAAGACCCCTGCACAAGTCACTGTGATACCAAAGGTACCCAAACTGACACAGATCATCTCAAGGGAAGGTCTTTCCCCTCAGCATTTTTAAAGATGGAGTTTTGAAACAGCAGTTGTGTTTAACATTGTGATTACCCACAAGTTCAAGAACAGTTTCTCCAATGAACTGATCAGATCAAATATATCATCTAAATTCTGCCATCACTGCCCACACTATCCCCAAAAGACTTTTTTTTTTTTCCTCCTGTGCATTCCAAGTAAAAGAAGATTAAGTTCTCTAGAGCTTCCAAAAAGGTGTTTCTACATTATCATAAATGGCCTCAAAACACTATCCAATATAAAACTGATTTGCAAAGATCTACACAGGGCTCTGAGGCAGCTCGTCCTTAATCAAAACCCCACTAATTTTCCTGTGTCAGTAACTCCCGGATAATGTGCATAAACACTTCTTCTCTCTGGGTTCTGAAAGGACCAGACCACATCTCTCACCATGTGCTGTTCACCTGAAACACCAGCTGCTGCAGGGCCAAGGTCACCAGTGCCTGGAACCATAGGAAAACAGCTAGATCTTTCTGGTGTGTCCATCACAATCAAATGTCTTATTATGAAAGGACCAGAATAAACAAAAGTAATCAAACTATCACAGTGTAAACATCGCTCCCCTGTGATCATAATAATATAGTATCTAAATCTGTTCATCACAGCATAGGTGCATTGAAAATATGCACAGATGTGTCTTTCAGACCACCATCACCAAGATACTCCCCCTGTATTTTCTACATTAGGAGATGATACCAATTTGCATTTGTATTTTGATTACATCTGACGGAATTCTATAATGTTCTGCAATTTGCCATGGATGAAATCTGACACCATCCAAATAAGTGAGAGCTTTGCCATTGACTTCAATAAGGACATAATTTCATCCTAAATGCTCTGATAAACAGAGCTCTTAAGAAACAGAGGACCACTGCTTTACTAAATTGCACAATTTTGAAGCAGAATAATCCTGCTGAAATCTACACGTTTATACCAATAAGAACGGAATTCCCCAAACCACGGGTATGCCTCCATGGAAGTTTATTGCATTAATTACTATATCTTAGGTAAAACAGTAGATTGAAGTCAAGTTGGGGGCCCCTTTTCAGATCTATGGCCCTTCTGCCTCTGTAACCACACAGATTTCTTGCAGTCTTCTCAAACATCTTGGAAGATTTTGCATTCAGTGCCAGCTGAGAAAGTGAAGGAGGGCAAGAACATGGGCTTTTCATTAACTAAGTCCTGAGTCCCTAAGGCCACCCATATATTACAGCTAGGGGCAATGCTGCTCTCACACTGGCTTGTGATGTACCAGGTTATCCATAACTCATTTTAAGAATGTGTACAAAATAACACTACCCTGATATTGTATCAGCCACTTAACACAGTACAAATCTTACAAATCCAGCATGGTTTGAGTAGCTACAGAGATCCCTTGGGAACCCGGGCCCAAGGTCAAAGAGACTAAAAGCACTCTTGGAATAGTTCTGTTTTGCTAGGAATTAAAGAAGATTAAGATGAATAGCTGAAGCCTCATGTATCTTGCACTCCAGTGCAAGAGAAGGTTGACAGGCTTTTTCAGGATTATGTTCTTTAGTGATCTGCTGGGATCCAGCCTGGTGTCTGTTTATCTGTTCAAGAGATGGGATCTCAGCATCTGCTGCCAGTTTTCAAGAGTACCAGTTTTCTGTGTGTTTAAATGAGAATGAACACATAGATATCTGTGTGTGTATGTATACATTAATATATATTCATATATGCAGTGCCAAGGACAAAGGTTCAGCGGGTTTAAGTTCTGCTTTGTTTTACTTATTGTAGCTCTGAAGAGGCTGTTCCCTGCTCAGACAAAGGGACCCTCTGGAAGGGCAGCACCCTAATTGCCCCAGGCAGTTAGATCCATTCAAGCTTAATGGCTTGCAATTGCTGGTCTTATGACTGAATCTACTTGTCAGGCAGAGCACTGAAACTGTCTGCTCCTCTCCGACAGCCCAACACATCACCTCTGAAATCCAATACATACAGGCCGCTCGGAGACCCAGATCAATAAGTGCCATCTCGCATTCACCACCATGTCGCACTGACTGCTTCACTTTAATGCCCAAGTCCTCTGCCCTCAAGCGACTACCTTTAATTCAGCAGCCTGCCAGGTTCACCAGAAGGTCTCATTATTTGCTCTTCTTGGCTGTGGGTCCCACACTGCACCCAGCATCCCGCTGCCCTCTCTCAGCTCAGAAGTGTCTCCCCAAAATCTCTTCCACCTCTCTTCAAGCTTTACACACTGCAAGAACATCCAGGTTCCCTTTCCCAGGTCACAGGTGACAAGCAAATACTCTGCTACAAGGAGCACGGGGACCCCCAACCTCTTCCCAGATTTAACCCCAATCTCTGTCTTAGCCAAGTTTCAGTCCTGAACCACAAGGTAAAAATACTGTGAAGCCTCCAATCTCCTGAAATATTTAACAAGCTGCTGCGGAAGAGTTTAAAAGGCAATTAGGGAGGCAGAAAGTGGACATCTGCTGGCACAGCAGTGACTAAGTAAAGGTGAAATCACTTCTTCAACGGTGTTTGGCAACACCACGGGGAAAGTTATTTTCATTACTAAAATAATGCTAGAGTCTTTAGCATTGCCGAAAGCAGTCTGGATAACACTGAAATTGTGAAGCGTGGGCAGCGCTGTAAGGCCCAGCACTAGTCCCATCCCTACAAAGCCGTACACGGAGCAGGATTAAGCTGGGACCAGGAACTCCCCAGGAAGTTGTAGAGAGCTTCCTTACCTGGGAAGAGTTCCCCGAATAGTTACTAACTAGCGTTGCTCTCACCTCCCAGATGAATTATTTTTCTGCAATGAAACCATTTGAACAGGATAGTGGTACAACAGCAGCAGTGTAAATAAACCAGTATGATTTCATTGCTTCATTTCCTTGAGAGGCCTTTAAAAATGATAAAAGTCCCCCTGTCTTGCAGAAGACAAGAAGCTGGTGTCATTTTTTTAATATATTATGTACATAGAATATTTCTGTTTGGACACTTAGACATGAGAGAGTGTCTCCTTGAAAAAAAAAACCTCCAGCAGCTCAAACTCAGCACACATAACAGCTGTATTCCTTTCAGAAGGGAATATAAATACGCTTTTCTAGCTAGAAAGATACCGTGTCAAACATACTTCCCTTGCTGGGAACAAACACATGGAAACCAATGTGTCTAATAGGGCTGGGACAACTGGGAAAAGCCTATCTGAAGAATAAGCTTGTTTATGAGAATAAAAAAACTTTACTGAGTGTTTCTGCTAAGTTGTAGGGGAAATTAGGACAGCAGGAAAGAAAAGGGACTTTTCCCCCCTCCCAAACAAATGGCTTCACATTTCAAACAAGCACAGGAGACGCCGGGGGGGTTGGTGACAATCACCACTGATGCGAATGATGGGATGTGTCAAGGAGAGAGAAATGTCATGTGGGAAATGTAATTAAACACCAAGGAAGGGGGGACCAGCACCTCTTCATCCATTCACCTGCCAGGCAGCAAAGCCCCAAATATATCAGTACAGCTCCTATTTGCTTACTTGCTGTCTTTATATTCCTGTATCATGGAGAACTGCAGTGTTCCCGTTACTTCCAGTGTAGGTGCAGCTGCTGTCCTCCATACCTAAAGGAACCTAACTTGATGGGAAAGGGACAAAAGCTGGTCATGGGATGCAAATTTGTTGGGCTTACCCTGCGGTAAATCAGTCCCTCTTCATCAGAGTAGCCAAAAAGATAAAATGCCTCCCTGGTGCTGATATTTAAGGGATTCTTCCTTCTTTCTAGATTTAGCCCATGTTACCCTCTCATGGTTATCACTGTCAGATCGCATAAGCTTCTTTAACAGCAACACCAGAGTGGCATTTTCTGCATTAAAGCACCTCTGGCCAGATCTTTTGCAGCAATTTCAACAGGTGTGTAGACAGAAATGAACCCGGCATCCACCTGCCCCAAACTAGCTGCTGTTCACGGGGCACAGCTGAGAGCAACAAACTCTTATTTGCACTCTAGGGTGAGACAAAAGGAGGGAAAAAAGTGTCCAAAGGTTCCCTGTAAGTGTGGGAATAAGTTTTGCTCAAGGTGCTAAAGAAATGCTGTTAAAGCAGACACCTACAGACAAGATCATAGCAGGGCAGGTGAGGACTCAGCGCTGGCCCTTCGCAACCTGATCATTGCCAGGAGCTCTGCCATCACTTGCCCCAAACCACAGAATTGAACCCATTTGGTAAAATCGGCAGTCCCTGCACCACACTGGTAGTGGATGAACTGCCATCAGCCCCTCTTTAGCTCCTCTTTCTGGTACACTGAGAGAAAATAAGGTTTGAATGACCTCCCGAATCCCTAAGTAGATAAGCAAGTGCCTGAGTCATCATAATATTTGTGTGTTAAAGTATCTGCCAGCTTCAATAAAATATTAGCTTCCTAAACCCCTCATGCCCCCTCAATGCTGTCAATATAGTGGTGCAGGCGACACGGTGTTTCCCATGCCTCTTTTCTTTTTCTTTTAAAGCAGAATTAAACTCTGCTGAACAAAAATGCCACAGACTTTCTGTTGGAGGAGCCTTAGTTTCATCTTAGTGATGCACAGATGAGTAACCTCTTTTACTGGCTGCTGTAACACATGCAGACAAGGACTTGCTCAGAGTTGCCCGAAACCACCAGGATCTTTCTGTTTCCATTGACACCCTTGAGCCACATTCTCACCCTTGAGGTTCCTCCTGCCTCCGGAGTGCCACGTGTTCCCCAGGGACAGCAACGTGACACTTAGGAAGCTGAGGATGGATTCACATGTCAGTCCCTTCCTGGCCATGTCCCCAACAGGAGGAGCCCAGTAACACATCACCCTGGCCCGGCAGTGCAGGGATAAAGCTCTGATACAGAGCAGCGTTGAAAATCCTGCAGCCAGGATTGCTCTTAAGCACCTGGGCACATAATGAGGGATGAGGAAGGGGAAAATTGGGCATAGCCACTTCCAAAGGTCACACGAGCAGCTCCGGCACAGTGCCAGGCACTGCCATTCACACAGAACTTCTAAAAAGGTGCCTCTGGTTTTCATCTCTGCAGAAAAACATCAGTGGAAACTACCTAAAACACTCTTAACTGGTTCAGTGCTTATGTAAATGGAGTAAAGGTGCAACATCCTAGCAACATCCATATACTGGTACTTAATCGCTTTTCTCCTCTTCTTTAAAGAAACACAAAAAGAGAAGCCTTGACTCTATTGGGTCTGCAGCCTCCCTCCTCCTCCTCCTCCCCCCTCATCACTTCTCTATCAGTGTCAGCTGACTTCAAATTTACTTATTTGGATTTGTGTTTTTTTTTTAAAAATAACCCTTAAAATATGTTAACCTTTAACGCAGGGAAAGTAATGAGTATAAATAATACGCTTGTAAACATATTTGCCAAGAAAGTGATTACATGCATCCATGAAACATGCATCCAGCCATAAAAAACTAGTTCTAGAAAATGACCCAAGCAGCTCGAGGGGAAAAAAAGTCTTCCATTTTAAAATTAAAAGAAAAAAAAAAAAAAAAGAAAAAAAATCATAGGCCAAATTGCTCTAAGTCCTGCACAATTATGTTGTTACACTGTCTTTCAAGCAAATTGTTATTCAGAGGACAAATGTGAGAAATTGCATCCTGAAATGCTACGTGTTCCAACAAGACCACAAGCAAAAATACAGTCCCCGAAGACCCAGGGGTCTCGGCACACAATCCTATTAATCGCTGGAGGAAGGCGACCATATGGCCCGACAGGAGAGTGCTCTGTGAGGGCACAGTGGGAAACATGTAGCTGACTGGGAACTTTATAAAGGACAAGAGTAGGAAGACAGAAGCTACTAAATCTATAGATTATTCATTAGAAACTCAGTTATAGGCTAGTGCATTTCTAATTACCGAGGTTCATTAAAGGACAGGGCTTTTTTTCTAGATAAACTGGAAAACTTTCATCCTTATCGTTACAAGAATAATTGAAATCTTGTTTCCATTAAAGTTTAGATAGTTTTCAATATCTTCCTTCAAGACTATAACAGCATGTAATTTAATGCTTTCCCAGCTGACAGAATACAAATTACATGTGTGGTACCCGACAAGATACCTGTGTGCTACACATGCACCCCTCAAGTCCACAGCCTGCAGGCTGCTCTCCTTGAGCTATTTGCTGCGAGGATGCGAGCACTTGGGTCCTAGTTTGGCAAGATCTTTTCCCTGTTTTTCCCTGGCACTAGCAAGAGCTCAGGCATCCTCTAACCTCTTTCATTCCAGTCATTCCTTGTGCTGCTCGGAAACCCCAGTTGGGTTGGTGCAGCTGTCCGCGGGCTCAAGCAGGCAACCAGATCCAAGCCAAAAAAAACCCTCAGCAAAAATAATAATTTTCTTTAATGGTTACTTCTAATTTAGGTCACTTCATTGACTCGGGTTATTACGTGGGCCTATAAAGAGTGGTGCCAACACGACTGATGAGGTGGCAGCAGTGGCAGTGAGCACATAAGGTCCCCACACCACCAAGGTGGCAACGCGTGCCCTGCGCTCCCCCTGGAGCGACTAGACAGCCCATTCCCACCTTCCCTGTTGGCAGAGGATCTGCCTTGGAGCAGATCCAGGTCCCTTCCTAATCTGTGCAGCTCTGTTCCCAACCATGCCAGGCTCTCCAGAAGAGCTAGTCCTTGCAGACACAGCTCATCACACCAGCCTTGGATGCACAGCTTCACCGTTGCATCCTTGGAGATGTCCAACAGCAGGAGCAAAGAGACACAAAGATTTTGCCAAGGCTTTCAGTGCCTCTCTGTACTTAGCACAAGTCCCAGAAACACCAACATGACCAAAGATGGGACATGCAGACCCATCTCACGAGCCCTTTGGCATCTCTCCCGGAGCTCCCAAGGTTTAGAAATCCTTGGACTGCAAATGACGCACAAAGTGCAGCTCACGGGCAGCCTTCACTCACAGAAAGGGAATGATTCAGCAATGCTGCAGCCGTTATCAACCATGATTCACAGGAAACACTGGCTCAAAGGGACATATGGCAGCAAGCTTAAGGTAGCTCCTCACATTGCCCTGTTTGCTGCCCTGTTGTTGAAGGCTGCAGCACAGAACCCACAAGCTCTCAGACCATCGATTCCAAAGCTTCCAAGCCTGGCAATGTGGCTTCTTCTCATATAGGTGCAACACAACAAAATACAAGCTTCTTGCACCAGAAATACAGAAAACAGATTACTGCCCTCAAGCCTATTATTGCAGTGCCCAGCAGCCTGCTTTGGAGTTAGGAGCCTGAGGTGCATCTCTTCAGGCAATCCCACCTCCCTCCTTGCAGCACAGTGCCCAAACCCCAGCTGTGCTGACTACGCTCAGGCCTCACCAACAGCGGGATGCAGGAGGAGGATGTCAGGTGTCCTGCAGGCAGCACAGCCAGCAGGAGGGCTGCTTCTCACAGCAGTGATTTTTGATTTCTGTGAAAGCTGTTCGACAGCATTGCTGACTCACTTTCAACTTGTGACACACCACAAATTCAGATCCCTTTTTGCAAGCTTCCTGCCCAAATCCAAGGGATCGTTCCCATGTTTGTCCATAATTAATCACATCCATTTTTTTCCTACAAGATTATTTTTCTGATGTGACCCCTGAGGTGCATACAGTCCTCCCCAGCTCAGGTCATACATAAGCTTAGTAACTATGCTTCCTATTGCATCATCTTACTCATTAATAGAGCTGGAGCCAGGACAGACCTTTTCCAAGCTGCACTCAATACATTATCCCATTCATTTCCTGAAATAAAACACTGATTACTAATCTCTGCTCGCAGTTATCCAGCCAGCTCCACATCCAACACCAACAGGTCCACTGAGAGAAGCCGCCTGATCGATCAGTCCTCTTATCTCTGGCCTGTCCGCGGCAAGCACAAGGGCTGTATCCGCAGGCTTATACCCCTGCTTTGGGATAAGAACATGGGAGGGGGGACAGGAGGGGTCTTTTTCAAGGAAAGCAATGACTTAATGACCCAAGTAGAAACCTGAGTTCCACCACCCAAGCCCTTCACTGCCAATTGCAACAAGAGCTGCAGGCAGGAAAGGAGCCAGGTGTTTCAACCTTGTAGCCAGATATTTGCATTCTGCTCATTTCTTTCTATACAAGTAATTTGTGAATAAAATAAAAAAATTAAGTAACTTTGTCAAGCTACTCTTCAGCTTTTCTATGCTCTTTCCCACGTCCATAGGAAAAGCAAAGTGCCCACCAAGTTTCCTGGAATACTGCAGTGAGGTCCTCACAAATCTCTCTGCTTCCTAGCAGGATACAGGGTCAGGCAGCTTTTCACATTCTATGTTCATCCTGTTTTCACCTCCCTGGCACACAAATACACATTGCAGGAAGCATGAACGTCTATATGTGCATGCAAGATCAGAGCTGAGTTTTTGAGAACGGAGACCATTTGCTAAGTCCTGATGAACAGAATGTCTTACAGTCCTAAGGACTACTTATCAGGATGCTGACATTCATTACTTCATAGAAAAGAGGGTAATCTTTCCATTTCATATGCATTAATGAATATTTATAAACAACTTGACAAAATGAAAGCCAAATACAGTCTTTGAGACTGCAAGGGCTAGACACAGACTAAATGCGATACTTGAAGATCAGGAGTGAGCTCTGACTCCTGGACAGCACTAGGAGCTCCTGAATGTTCACCTCCCATGCAGACGGCTCCCCTTTCAAAAGAAGGAGCATCCAACATTGTTGCCGTCCTGAGTCACCTTCTCCCTTGCCTTGACTTTTTGCCCAAGCCACATGGCCTTTAGCACCAGCTGGAAACAGGGGCAGCACAGGATTAAGCTACTAACTCCAGCTCCCAGCTGAGGGACCAAGATGGCAACAAGAAACTCAACCCCAAGACAAGTCATTCGGGTCACGTCTGCATCACAGCACTATTGCTCTTAGGGATCTGCCTTTCCTATATGCCTATACGCCTTCAGAGCCCCTCTTCGGGGGGCAGGAGGGCAGCCTGGCTCTGTAGCCCCAAATCCAGCCTTGCTTTGGGGGCAATAGGGGCATCAGTGTCTCACTGCAGGAGGGGAAGCAACTCTGAAGGTGTTCGGTGCATTCACCCTATTTTAGGAGCCCCTTTCAGTTTGTTACTCTTATGGAAATCAGCGTGCTCCCTTGTCATCATCGAGACTTTTGGCTGTTCTGATGTTTTCCCCTCTTTGTTCTCTCTTTGTTTCAGCGAGTTAAGCTTATCTGCTGCTTTTGTTTCCCTACAGTAGTAAAACTCTATTATGATGCTTGGCAGACAATTTAAGCTACTGTGACAATCATCTTTGAAAAGGGAATCTGCTTTCATAAACCCTTTCTACATGACTAAATTTTCATTTCTGAGCTAGAGGCAGGCAGAGCTTCCACCCTCCTCACTATCTAGCTCAAAATTTTAAAGCTCCTTAGAAACAACAACAACAAAAAAGGAGCAGCAGCTGTTTGCAGAGAAAGGCTTTGGGAAAGACAAGCACGGCAGCCCCTCGGCAACGCGGCAGCTCAAAGATTTCTTCACACTCCCTCGCTTCCCCCCACTCCTCAACAACGGGAACATGGATACACGCAGATCCGGATCATGGATACACGCAGATCTGGATCTGCAAGGTCCCCTCCTTGCTTAGCTCCTAACACACAGTGCAGCTGCAGTCCCGCTCACAAGCGCAGCTTACAACAGGGAGGATTTTCTGTTGTTGCATATTTCTAATAAAGAACAACGTTTTTAATTTTCCCTTCACATTGTGAACCTTACTGGGTCACGTTCTTTAAGCTTTTCTTTGCAATTATGAGAACCAAAGGATCAATTTCTACTAAAAGAACACACGCAAATACAAAGAAAAGAAAAACAAACAAGCTTCACGCATAATCCCCTGCCTCTAGGACCTTGGGCTTTCAAGACTGCACTGCTGTAGGACTCTGATTAAACAGCACACAAATTGGCATAAACGATAAAAAAAGGAGACAAATCACACTAGGTTATTAAACCTTGCAAGAGCTTCGTGCACCTTCCTCTATCCTCTTCATCTCCAAAGACTTGTTCTGTACTAGCACATGGGAAAAGTGCTGCAGAGCATCCTACGCACAGGCCAGAGACCTCCCTGAAGAACCTGCTATGTTTCTGGCATCAAGACACATCTCTGGGGCTTCTTGGAAAGCAGCAGCAGCAGCATGTGGTAAATAAAAACCAGTGCAGAACTGGCACAGCACTGGCTGCATGGGCAGGGATGTAGGATGCGTAAGTGTGATGAGTCCCTGCTGATCACTTCTAGGGGAGAGGACGGAAAAGTTCTCCTTTTTGCACACCAGGCCCTTCTCAACCTGAGGGTTAAGAACCATTGCCAGTTTTGGCAATGCTGATCAGATGGTGGGAAGCAGTAGAAGGACCATCGTTTTCAGGTAGTTACGTTCATGCTCAGTTTAAGTAATCAAGGTAGACACGGGGTGTCCCCCATGAAAGACAGAAAATAATGGGAGGCTGACAGGTATCATCAACCCTTGTTGCTGTATTTACTACAGCACTTGTGTGAGCCAACAGGTTTCCAGGAAAGCAGGGACTCAAACAGGTCTTTTCTCTTTGAAGGAGGGAGGGTTGGTGAGGAAGGGAAGAACTAAGGACTTGTTGAAGTGCTTGGCAATGTTGGCAGGAGGTCAGGATTCAGCAGCTGCTGAATTAGAAAAGGTAGAGCTGCGGTCATTAAAAACCCCAACCTTCACTAGCTTTGGTACAACTCCATCACAGGCAACTGCTTCTGCAGAAAAAAAACAGCTCCATAATTATAGTGGAGGTTAAAATCCACTCTGCCCAATTTTCCAGAGCTGTTTAACACAGCTCCAATAGAAGTCACTGGATGGTACACATCCTTTACTCCAAACCCCACTACCTTTAAGCTTCCACAGGTTTGTTCTGCCATTTTTTCCTCCCTGGAACGAAGATTATCCTGACTTAAAGGTTTGATGTGAAATCAAACAGCATGTTGTTTGGCTCTACTTTCCTCTTCTTTTTAAGACTGTTATTTCTCAAAAAAAACCCATTTGAGCACACAAATATACCAAAGCATCTAAATATAACCGACCCTACTTGGACATAAGTTCTCCTCACATCTGTCATCTCTCCCTCAGATCTTTTTAAATTGCACCTACTGGGTAATAAACTATGCTCTCCCGCTGTACAGAGGCTCTTCTGCCTTCTTCCCCCAGCTTGGCAGCGGGACGAGCCATAAGCTGCACGCAGACTATCTGCTGAGCGTATGCTAGGCACTCACTCGGGCACATGCCTGGGTTAGTCAGACTCAAAATTATGCTAATAAATTCCCTTCAAAAAGCCCCCTCGGTGTCGTGATTTTCCAGGGTAGCTCTAAACACCAAAGTAAACTGTTCACAGCGAGAGCTGCACGTCCTGTAAAGCTCCTGGCTGAAATTTGGGAGGAATTAGCACCTAGAGGCACCCTTGGCTTCAGCACTGACAGCGCTGGGGGATGCTCAAAGCCTTCAGTGAGTCATGCCAACTCTGAACACCAGGCAAGGACCTGAGCAAAGCCAAGTCCTCATTTTCCAGGCGACCTGAGCTTCCCAGCAACTCGCTTTCCCCATGGTTTGAGCATACGAACATGCAAAGCACCAAAACAACGCACAAAAACATGTGCTTTCTGCTGTCCACCAGAGACCTCTTGAAGCACCAATGCTTAAAAATCCCACCGCAAACCTTGGAGCATCAGAACTCGCTGCTGCTGCTGCTCTGGGCTATCAAACATTCATATAAAACTGGGACAAAACTGAACCACTGCACTGAACTCCCCCTGCTCGCTCTATCACGGGAGATTTCATAGCCCAATTCCCCCACTGACACCGACTTGAGCCAACAGCTCCAAGGCCTTTATCAGAGATGGGAAAGTTAAGCTTTGTATTTGCAGAGCCACTTTATCAATTGATTTGTGAGACTGTGCCATATACTGCTGAATATTAATACAACACCTCAAAAATGTTTCTGTAATACTCTCAATTTGTCATATAATAGAGTGCTAAGCGCATGCAAACGTGGTCTCCATGAAGTATTCTTATTGCTTACTAGTACTCTGTGTCAAAAAAGTTTTCCTACCAGCACTGACAAAAATCAGTCTTCATGCTTTTGTTAAAATAATATATTTTAAACTATTTTTCCATTATTTTCTTCTTTCAAATTAAAGAAAAAAATCTTACCACTTCAATGCAGGCTGCTCCGCACTTACAGATGTTCATACTTCTGATTAAGCTACCTTAAAAAATTTATTATTATTATTAAGTTCAAACAACTCCATTAAGTATCCACAAAAAGAGCTCGGAACAGAAATCCAAATGCTTCCAGCTTCCCCTGCACTGCCCTACCAACGATGCTGTGAGGAACTCTCAGGGTTTCATGATATCCCAAACTCTCTACTTGCAGCTGAGTCTTGGTTACTAAGAGGTAAAGTGTTAAAAGACATCACTGTTTCACATCACTTTTCCTGAGGATGATCAAAACATATAGGGAGAAAATAAAACAAAACTGATCATTCCCTTCCTTCACAAGGTAGCTACTTAAGGTCTATGCAAGAGTATTATTAGAATTCTAGTTTTTGCTAGAAAAAAAAAAAAAAGGTTTATTTGGGATTAGGGAATAGTTAGCAACAACAACAACAACACTATCACACACTTCCATCTTGTACAAACTAAATTATAGGTTGGGGGAGATAAGGGGCATGAGAGGGTGCTAAACTACTCAAGGCTTTCTATCAGTTTCAGCCAAAAAAGAGTTTGCCTTTAAGAGGGAGAAAAAGAAAAGTTTCCTCCAATTTTTTTTTGATCTAACAGAGATATGCATTGTATCAGCATCTTATTTCCGTGATTGATGCATGTGAATCACTGATTTCAATTCCAAGACATGCAGGCAGAATAATAAGCTCGCTGGTTCGTTTTATCGCTTCCTGTGGCACTTGCTGCCGAGCTGAGTGCCAAGGCGCCTTGCTCGGAGCCGCACTTACCGGCTCTCACCAGCAAGCTGGTCTAGATGCACCTCCATTAACAGGAATAATTAAGAGGCAGCAGGATAGCAGGCTTCAATTTGGGAAGTTCAAGAATAAGGAGTGCAAAATATCAGAAGCCGCTATCCTACTGCCCAATGGAGCACAATTATGATTGGCAAAGACAGGCAATTTTCTTATATAACCGAGACACTCTTCCAAGACAAAGAGCCCTGTGACCTAATCACTGTGCTCCTGCCACGCGCTCTCTTTCATCAAGTATCTCTGGTCTTCATAAAAGAAGAGCAGAGTTAAAGGAAAATAAATAAATAATGAAAAGCCTTTGTTCTGATGCTTCTTCTCTGAAGTTTTTTGTTCATTCCCTAAATTAACAGTTCTGTACTAGCCAGAAGCAGTTGCTTGACAAGTGACTGACATTAGAACATACCCACATGCTAGAACAACATAAAGCAATAACATTAATTAATTATAATTTCACCTGAGCTAAGAATACAAAACAAGAGAAAAACATTAGCCACTCCCTTCAGATCTAGTCCTTTTATTTTCCTCTCATTTCTTATACTTCAAGAAGAAACAGGATATGGGAAAGAAATTCATGGAGATGATGTCATCTGACCCTGCATGGGTTCCTCCATACTATTGGAGACTCCAAGTCAGGAATTAAGCAACATGGCTCAAATCCTTGTACACAATGCACTTTTGCTCATGTTTTTAGAGGAAGTGTTTGGAGGATACTGAAGTTTTCCAATATTACAGGATTTTGTTCTAGAATTTCCCTCTAAGTTTCTATTGCAAGCAAGGTCTTAGACAGCCACACAATTCCTCTTGCAGCATAAACTGATGAGGTCCAAAATGAAGTAAGGCCATGTGTTCTCCCCCTTCAAGGATCAGACTAACAAAAACACAATTTTAAAGCAATAAAAATCATTTATGAGCTTAATGCAAGTTGTAAGCAAGCAATCAGAACCTTCTCCTGGAGACCACCAGGTTTATACTCCCTTCCTTGCAGGTTTGGGGAACAGGAGATCCTGTTTACCAAGTATGCTCCTGAACCTCAGGATATTCCAAGGGCAGCTGACACTAAGATCTCCCACTTCACCTAAGAAGGACTTGCATGAGCACGTGCTGGAACTAGCCTGTTTTCCTGCTGCTGGTTAACTATCCTATGCATCAGCATACGGAGCTACTTTTATTTGCACACTTTATGTTTGCTCACTTGTTCTCAATTAATGGTTAGCAAATATTTGTCTAAAATATTCCAATATTCATTGAAATGAAGTAGGGAGGACAGAAGAAACTCAGCTTGACTCAGCAGAGTTCATGACTTGGTTCCAGTAAATAATTATAATAAAAAAAGACTTGTCGAAATATATAAAACACAAACACATCTGCATGACAACCAGAGAAATCAAAATTGGATGAAATGATTTGGAGTTTTGTAAACAAATAACAACATTTAACAGCGATGACCATCAAGAAGACAGAGGAGAGTCCTGATAGCTCCTCCCAATTTTTCTTAGTTATCTGTAATACCATAGAGAGAACTCAACACACGCTACTACTCCACCAACAGAACAAACAAGCGGAACAGTCGCATATTTTGAAGAACAGAGCTAAATTAGTGGGCTTGCCAAGTAGTATAGGAGAAAGGGCAACTTCCCTACGTGCTTCCAAATTAAGGTCTTGTTGCACTTGGCTCTGGCTTTTCCTTTTTAACCACTGTTCACCACCCCAAGGGCTCTCAAGGCAGCTGCATCTTTGGCACCGCAGACCCCAGGGTGAGTTTGCACTTGCTATGAGCAGACAGTGAGCCCTCGATCCAGCTTCATATCCAAAAGGAAAAAACCACGATACGCAAAGTCTGGCAGAGACAAGTTTAGTATCTCTTATTTGCAGCCTCCAGACTCTTGTTATTCTATTAGGTGAGCACATCCATTAAAGTTTCATTGAACAGTCATCGGTGCCCCAAGGAAGTCTCTGAAAAAAACATTCGATTTAGAGAGAGGCCTGTTAATGTGTCATCTGCAATATGTCTCTCACTTCCGGAGAAATTTTGCATTCAAACTGGATTGTTTTTGCACCAAGTCGGGTCCTCCTGTTGTTCATACCTGGCTGGAAGCAGCAGATACCTCCATAGGACCAATCTTCCCTCCCCAGGCACCCTCCAAAACAGTGACAGGAGTTTTAGGTGCCAGTTTCAGTTGGGGCTCCTGAAATCCCAGCTTGAGTAGCAGGGAAGTTCCCATGCCAAAGCAAACAGATGCTATAAAAAGCAATAAAAAAACACAAATAAACATAAACAAATAACATTTGTCACCACTATCGAAGGCTTGTAACTACAGCTGTTCAATAGGACCAGATAAATTTTTAACAAGAGAAAAAAGACAAAGCTAGCACTAACAAAACATGCAATGAAACAGGAAAGGCAGACAAAATGCCAGCGCAGACAAGGAGGTAACAAACTGCCATTTCAAGCTATTATTTCCCATGCATGTGATTCCTGGGCTGCTGCATGTGGCCACCCCTAATTAGAGCTCTAGCCTCACAGAAGAGCAGGAAAAGGATTTAAGGGGGGCTGAGTTACTAGGACAGTGATAATTTACCCAGGCACAGTAGGTCTGCACTAACGGGAAGCTTCCGTGCTTAGTTCATCAGGGTGCTCTCTCATTTTCACAGCTATATGTTCATTTCCCTGCCTTTCCAAAGGCACACGTTTAAAGCAGAAAGCCTCGCAGAAGGGTTGATTGTTTAAGACTTCACAGGAAGCAGCCTGATCTGCAGCGCTGCTGCAGCTGCCTCGCATGCAGCATCGCATCCTAAAAATCCTTGTGACATTTCTCTTTAGACATGAATCAGCAGACTAACAGATGTCTCATTCACACCATATTTGAGTTTCAGTTTTGCTAATGAAATTAATTTAGGGCCAAATTGCATCTCAAATCGCACGCAGAACTCTTGTTGACTTGCGTGTCAGCCAAATTCATGTACGGGAGAATGGAAATTTGACCTTAATTTTAATTTGATCTTTGTAACAGACTGGTAATTTGGAGAGACAGACTGTGGTGTCCCTTCCTTGTGTTATACCATACCTTACATCGCAAATAATCTCACTGAGTTTGGCAAAAATATTTCCTGCAGATGATACAGTTCTAGGTGCATGAAGACTTCATAGGTTGGGCATTAACGTTGCCAGCAGCATCCAGGAGGCAGGTCCCGGAGAGATGCTCTGTGCTGGGGTTTCACCACACAATGCTCGATGCCATCAATCCTTCTGAAAAAGGCAGATGAGGGACCAAGCCCAGACACCCCTGCTCAGAGCAGAGCACAAGTATCCAGATGTGTCAGTGCAAAAATTTAAAAAAAGAAAAAGAAAGGGTCGCTGGAAACAACTGAATGGTGTCCTGATTACATCAACTAGCAAGTAAATAAAAAGGTGGCTTAGAATAATTGTTATAGCATCACTGTAACATCAGAATAACATTCTCTCCTCAAATGTCTCCTGTAGTTTGCTAGACAGGAAACTTCCAGGAAGGAGATGCTTAAAAAGCTGTTCCCACATGACTTAGACCAGAACCCAAGTTACATGAGTTCTCACAGTGCTCCAAGAATACACCCATGCAGTCTCCAGCAGTGAGGCATTTGTCTGGAATTAGGAGGAGATGCACTTTCACTTAAAAAAAAAGTTAACTTGAAGGACCTAAACATAGGAGGGGAAAAAAAAGTCACATTCCAACAAAGAAGAGAAAGGCAGGATACAACAAGAACTAAAAGCAATTTCTGAGGAAAAAAGCCATAATTACTGATATGGCTGAAGATAATATGTAGTTAAAGCACAAGGTCAGTGAACTCCATGCATTCAGTGTCTTAAGCCTCTAACTTTCTCAGGAACATCAACATTTCTTTTTGCTCAAGGCTGGCAACCAGATGTTATTTCCATACTTCCAAGTAAGCCTCCTCTTCCTGCGTCTCCTTCCAAGCTAGCTAAAGGCCAATGTTTACTTGGAGAAGAGATATCCATCTTCTGTTCTGGCAAACTCTCTGAAAACCTGTACCAAAAATCTAATATTGATATTAGCAACATCATGCGGAGGACTCTTGATTCACATATTCATTAGTTTGGGGTGATTCACTAGCATTAGCCCAGCTATATTCACTTATTCTCTTCTCCTGCAAAGATCACTGAGCCATGTTACAGCTCTTTTTCCACCCAAATGGAGAGTATATAATATTCTGAGGTGGAATTCAACTATGACATTATAATAAATGGCCAAAAGCCAATGGCACCTTGAATTTGTGGTGGGTTATCCATTTCACAGGCAGATCCATTTCTGCTGTAATTGTATGGCTAAAGATGCAGAACATCCCGTGTGGCATTTGCCTTCCAGTTACTTTGTCAGACTATTGCTAAGCATGCGCTTTTTAACCATTTTAGAAGATCGTTCTTGGTGCCACTTCCCAAAATGGGAACCTGGGTTTTTGCAGCCTATGGCCTGCACTACTAGAATATAAAATTTTACCAAGCCAGAAGGAGAAAAAAGAAATCCCAAGAACAAATGTGTGACCAGGCAATCCGACACACTGGCAAACAGCTACAGATGCTCTTACGTGCCAGCTTTCCTACCTTTTCCCCCCTCACTTGCACTCCTCCCTCTTAATCCCTTTCCTATAGTAAAACCTTCACCTTGGTTTCCTGTTCTGTTTCCCATTACATCTAAATTGGTGCATTTATATTTAAAAACCTGTCTCAAATGTTTCCAACGTGTTGTAATGACCACTTAATAATTTAGGAGCCAGCGAGCGCATAAGGTGCCTCTCACCTCTGCCAGATGATCAGCAGGGCCTCGACAGAAGGCCAAGGCTTTGAAGGATGGGAGCAGCTAGTCTCAAAAGTTTCTTTTCCTTGGCCTATATTGTTGCTTCAGAAGTGGGGCGAGATGGTCCTTGCAAACGTACTTCATATGAAAAAGCTTTGTTCATCAGAAAAGCTGAAGCAAAGGGAGAGGTGAGAGCAGTGTTTTTGCAGCTGCACCTGCCCACAACTC
This sequence comes from Rhynchotus rufescens, assembly GCA_032273925.1. NCBI lineage: Eukaryota > Metazoa > Chordata > Aves > Tinamiformes > Tinamidae > Rhynchotus > Rhynchotus rufescens. The sequence goes on from JAVCKT010023215.1 coordinate 26,073, forward strand.
GCTGGGACTTCACACAGCACCTCCGACATTCTGCACATATCACATTAATGCAAGCTGCAAGCACGTTCTGTTTGAACAGATACACACAGGAACAGTGTAACTGTGAAAGCCTATGTAAAGCACACGATCTATGTCCCAGGATTTGCAGGAGAAGACTTGCAGAGTTCACACTGAAGCCCAAGCTCTGTCTAAATGAGTGAAAGGTGTTTATCCTAGCGACACAAAACACAACTTTTCGAGGCTACCCACTCTCAGAAACATTAGAAGGGGGAAATGTTTGTTTCATTTTTAAATATGCATTTAACATATGTAGGAGATGCTACACCTGCAGTGCCTCACACCTACTATTGCTGTTCAGAGCAGCTCCGTGCAAGTTTGACCTTTATCATCAAAAAGAGCAGAGAAAACAGCTTATTCTCAAAGCAGGCAGATACTACTGCTTCAGAGGAATATTCATGGGAAGAACAAAATTGTTGTGGTTGCCGTAAACTGCTAGTCCCCATTAGAAAAAGCTGCACATTATGCTCCGCAATCCACCCAAAAATGAAAAGCACCAGCTATATGGTTGTTGCAAGTGTTATTAGGTTTGCTTATGTGCCATAAACATTTAAGACCCAGGCTATGTCTTCACATCGTTCTGCACGGTAAAGGACAACAGTTGATATAAAGACGTGAGGGCCATTTGCCACATGGCTTCTCCAGACCAGGAACATGAAACACCTCTGTGCTCTACAGGGCCTGAACAACGTGGCCAGGCCAGAAACACCAGGAGAGTCACTGCTGCATTACAGGCTCTGAACCACCACACACCAGACTCACCTGCAAGCACACACACCTTGTGAATAGCTTCAAATCTGCTGCCATAAAAAGTCTATTTTCATTTATAGCTTAATTTTATTAACAAATTGTGATTTACTGTATCTACCTGTCAAGTAGCCTACGCTACTTCCTTTCAAATGCTACAGGAACCAAAATACAAGTTTCTAATTAACTTTGTTGCAGGAATAAGAGCTGCTTTAAAACTTCCTCTCTTCAAAGTACTGAGATTTACAGTAATAAATATTCCTTCAGAAGTAGGCCAGTTTGAATTTAATATGCACCAAATAAATATTCCCTCAATTAGACGTGTGCAAGTAAAAAGCTTTATGTTATAGCTTATAGCAATTTCAGATAAAGAGCTTGTGTGGTGGAGTGAATCCGGCTAAGAAATGATTGCAGTAGTGCAACATTTTTAGCACAGCAGAGCACTCATCTCAAAAATAATCCTGAGAATTTGGGGCAATTTTTAGATCACACTGATTCTGTGCAGGACTACTCAAATGCCTTCAGAAATTTCCTAGGCATTAGGACAAACTAAAGTTCCTTGTAATGAATTCTTTAACTCCTTATCAGGCAGAAATTCACCCTTTTCCTTCACATAGAGGCCAACATTTATGCTGAACTATCAGTTTCAAGATCAAAAAAAAAGAAAAAAAAATCACCTGTTGGAGTGATAACACTGCTGCGCTATTGCTCCTTTGATATTTCCAATGAAATTTCTACTCTGCTTGACCAAAATCTAAGCCTATCTGCATGACTAATGAGAAGTCCTGTTACCTACTATTGCAAAAAGAGCCTTACTAGAAACTTTGACTAAAAGGCAGCAATTAAAAAGGACAGAGGGAAAAAGTACAAGTACAAGGAATACTTAGGAAAAAAATAAAATGTTGTCCCCAGTAACATACTAGCATATCAGAGAGCACACAGGGTAAATTTGTTCCTAGCAAGGATTACCAACAGCATTTTTTCCTGAAGTGGGAGTGACTCTGAATACGGAAGCACTTGCTCATGGGGTTAGACGGTCCCAACTGTGCACTTGGCCAAAGACTAGCAAGACTACAATTTTTTGGGACAAGTACACATATCAATACAGTGACAGCTTGCTTAGTCTGGGCAGGCTGCGCTGCAGATGACTGATTTAAACAACAGTTCCTCCGAGTCTTTTCATCATGACCACAAAAGCAACCTGAGTTGGATAACTATCTACATCAGGAGAAAAGCAGTGCCAGAATCCTCCAAAGAGCCATAATGGTCTCTCTAAGAGCAGGAATTATTTGAAAATGCAGCAAATATTCCTTCAATCTGTAACAGTCAGGATCAGGCTACTAGCTTCAGCCAAGAGATAGTGGGGAGACCTCAGCCAGCACAGCCTGTGACAGACAGCTGCTGCAGGAGAGACTGGGCAGCTATTCCCTGCTGATGTCCTAACAGCTGTGGGAGATGAAAGACATCTGGACAAACCTGACTGATCAAAAGGACAGGGGAAAAACAACATCCTGTACTTCTTTGTTTTCCATTCTCGTTCCCAAAGAGCCACTAAGCCAACGCAGATGACGCTGTCCATGCAAGATTCAGCATCCACCTTGTATGCTGAAAACACAGCAGATGTGACACAACCTGCCACTGGTGATCTGCAAATGTGTATGTGGATTGTCAAGGTATCTCTTCATTTTTGTCTTGATTTTACTCTTAAGTCATCACATGAAGCCTTTAAAAATAAGTACTGCGGTATGCACTACAATATGACCTAATATTCTGTGCTTCCCCTAAGACAGTTTGGAAAGAATATGGTTCTGTAAACCAGCAATAGAGAGGGAAAAATATATATACTTGTTTATAGAGTTAACTGAAAGAAAAAAAAATGTAAAAATCAGTTAGAACCCTTCAGTTCCACATTACAACTGGGAATAAATTGGTAACCTACCCTGGGATTTCTGGACCTGTACGTCTCAGTTGACCTCTAACAGATGCTCTATTCACCTTTGACACCAGCAACTGCTATCAAAGTCATCCCAAATTTATAGCGTGAAATATCTGTAAAGGATGCAGCCATCAATATTGACTCTTACCTCCAAAATATGAAATTTGTTCTTCCTGTAACCGCTTCCCGAATTCATAGTTAAGGCTGCTCCTTCTAATATCAAGAAACTCTTTCTGACACAGCATCAAATGCTGGGTTCCAGCACGTCACCGCAGGAGCCGAAGGAAAAATGACAAGTGGCTTTGACATTACACCGGACCCGAAGTTCTGGGTAGAGGCAGGAGATGAATTTCTGGCAATGCTTTTCATTCTCTTCACAGCCCTTTGCTCTGGAGGATCACTGCCTGTTATTAGCCTAATTCAAGAAATTCAGCTTTGTCTCATTTACTCTTAAATGATTTAAGCTTCATCTTATAAATGGAGAATAGTCTGCTGTGATTCAGAGCTGTAAGTCTACTTCTATGACAGTAAGAAAGATACGACACGAAGTTCAATCTTAGGCCTGCTCAGAGCTTCACTTTTCGTAAATTATTTACCATCTGTTCACAGTACTGTCTATTTAGATGAAGATGATTCAGCCAGCCATGCCAGGAGTTACAAGTGGAGAAGTTGTACCAAGAAGTCAGACTGATTTCCACTTCAAGTATTATTGCTTGGTGGGTGCTGCCAGCAAATGTACATGCTAGGCATTTTCCAAACACTCTTCTGAACCTGGAAACACTTTTTTGATTCAGGGAAGAGGCGACAATTTGTCTACCTGTCAGCTCCCTTCACAGAATAGCACAGTGCAAGGAGGGACCGGCAAAGCAGACAGGGCAGAGACCTGTGCAAATGAGCGTAGGGAGGTCACGGATTAACATATAGGGAGCCACAAAGAAAGTGCTACAGAGGTGGATCGTGAAACAGCTGACAAGCAAGTAGCAGTGCAGAAGTGACAAGAGACCTTGGGAAGCCTGAGAAGTCAAGCTAAATAGAGAGGGTCAGTGTTATATATAGCTTTCAAGTGACAAAAAGTATCTCTCAGATAAAATAGCTGGATGAGGAAGTCTACAGGAGATTTCCAAGAACAGAATCTCACAGACAAGTAGGTTAGCGGAAGCATTTTGGCTGGTCCAACAGAAGTAATGGGTACAACTGAGAAGATGGATTTACTTTATATATATTAATCAGAACAAGTCAGCATAGAAAAGCCTGAACAAACTAATAGGCTGCTCTTCAACTGCAGAGATGGAGGAAATTCAGAATAACCCGTCTGGTGCAGTTCTGAGCCAAAGGAGAAATTGAAGCTTCTGCAACACTCCGTTTGCACTGAGAAGACATTTGTAAGGCGTTTTACTGAGACAAGCTGATAGGCAAGACTGAACAGCAGAAGCTTAGCTTGGACAGAGACACTTTTGCAAGTCATCTGCAGAGACATATGATAACTGAAGCTACAGGCATCGATGAATTTAACTGAGGACCAGCGCGAAGAGCAAAATGGCCAAACTGGAACACTGAATAATAGCCTCTTTCCTTCCAAAAACCAATTAAGGAAGCACCTATTGGAAATTTAAGTATCTCAGAGGAAGAAGAGTGCTAAGGAGCAAACACTTGACCATTCAGATCAAGCCCAATGTGATTTTCTTCCCAACTCATTCAGCTGAGCAAAATTAGATGCCCAGTATGGAAAAAAAGACATAAGAACACAGCAGAAATACCCTTCCTCCTGGAGGCCCTATCAAGATTTATGATCTCCCTTTCCCTTGCCTAGTTGTTAGTAGGTTCCCACTAATCTCACTATTACTAATCCCATGTAGGGAGCACAACAACAACGGCTCAGAGGCTGATAAAAGCAGATAGCACATATCCCCTCAAAAGCAGCACAATTTTCTCAGGGATTTAAGATTATTTATTAGTGTCCTCATAATATTTGGGACATAGCTACCTACATCTGCTCTACACTGCAGATTCAACTTGTGCTGAAGCATTTCAATCGTTGCTTTCACATTTAAAGATACATCTCATAGGAATAGTCCTTCACCTAACAATTACTCAGGCCAACAACAGAGATTTTTTCTAAGCAACCGCACTTTAAGGACATGATCCCATATATTATGAATGACAGAGTCATTACCACTGCCCCAGGTTTCCTGGGGGCAAAGAATTGTCCTAACGCAAGGGATTATTCCTGCTGCAGATACCAAAAGACGACAAGAGCTTCCAGAAGTCCAACAAGCTCCTGAAGAGCTCCCAATTCCTATGTTCTAACACACACACCCTCCCTTAAAAATACCAACAGAAGAATGCATCAGGAATCTATACACACACACACAAAAAAAAAAAAAAATGACAAGCTGCAATTGCATAGAAAAATGGGACATGACAAACTGCTGCATATTTTAAACTCCTTGGGGACACTGAACAAATGACAAGATATAAGTAAGAACAAGGAATTCTGTCTTGGCAGAGAGCTAAAAAAAAGTCACCACCAGCAAGAAATTAAGCTCAAAGCCCCATTTTAATAATCACTGCCAGAAAAAAAAAAATTAAAGAATAATCTTCCTCACAGTTAAAAAGGAACCTTGAAAGAAACACTCAAAACACAGATATTTGAGAAAGTTCTTGGAGGCATCTGCCACGGGCAAGCAACAAGTACCCATGTAAACAGAAAAGGTCAATAAAAACCTGTGTGTACTGACAGTGCTTCCTGAATGAGGGAGAATAAAGCTGAGTATTAACTAAAATTATGCCTTACGTTAGTGGCCCGCTGCCACCCAGATCCTATCAGCTGAGCAGCAGAGAAGAAAGCTGGCTTGATACGAGATGCTGTTCTCATTTATAAAATGCTGATATCAGTACGAAAGTTAATAAAAATGAGCTATGGATGATGAGATCCAATTTTGCTCATGCAGTACCCAAGTCGTGCCAGGTTCATTCTCAAATCCAGATGAAGAAACTTCCTGTCTTTATCAGCACGTAGCCTTGAAACTGCGCGCCTGATGAGGGCAGAAAAGAAAACAAAAGCCCCGCACGTGGAGATACCGAGTGCAGTGGCTCAGTCCCGGGCTAGGCAGGATGCTCCAGGACATCCCACCCATGCTCCCTCTGCTCCGGCCTGTGTCAGTCCTGCCGGTGCCGCGCGCCTGTCTCACCTGCCTGGCAGCATCGCAAAGGGCACCACGGATATAGGCTGGGTTGATGCAGCAGAACGGTGCCCAGAATACTGATTAAACTGTGTATTTGTAGTTTAACATGAGCTTTTAGGACCAGATTAAGAGTTAAAAAAAATTCAGCAAGAAGGTGGGAGCCCATTTCCCTTCTGACACTGAAGCCCCCCTTACCTGGGGCTCTCCAGCACGTTAAGGGAACTAACTCTCCAGCGTCTCAACTGAACTGGGCCGATCAGTCTCATGCTGTGCTATTTCCTAGTTTTAGGGCATAAAGCTCTTTTCTGGATAGCTATTTCTTGTTTGTTTTTTATTCTTTGAAGCTAGAATTGTCTTCAGCAGCTAGGAAGTGCGCAGGGCCTGGTCACAGACCCCGTGGCAGACAGGACAAGCTGGGGACTAAACACGCAGATGGGAAAGGGTGCTGGGGGAGGAGGAGGAAACAATCAGGCGAACAGCATTTAGCAACGTAAAATAAATATCAAAAAGAAAAGCTCAAAGTAGTGAGAACTTGAATCTATTTCTGATCTTATTCAAAGGATGACAAATATTCTCAAGGGAAATAACAGTTCCTGACACCACACCCACACATCATTATGCTAAAGCTTTAGCATTTTCTGGCTGCTCAAAGCCTTCCCAGTTTTAAAGCAACGCAACCTAGAAAAGAGAAGCTGGAAGATTCCAGCACTGTTTGTGCTCCTGCAGCCCCTGCCGGTTCTCATGTTTCATAGTCATGGTGTCCCAAATTCAAATGTCTTTCTCTGTTGCTGTGCAAGACAAACATGGCTCTAAATGCATCAACCACGTAAAGCATTAAATGAAACTGAGTACCTAAAAGAATAAGAGAGGTCCCCGTCTTCCATTTTTCAAATGCTGCTTTAAACAATCATAATGATGACAATAATAAAAAGTTTTCTGGCTGAAGAGCCCTCATTAGATGGCGGACATGAGTCAATGGTCCCCTTTGGTAGCAAGCCAGGCAGGTTTCAAAGTTCGGTCCATGGTCTTCAGGGCTTTCCTTTGCTCACAAGAACCAGGCAGCAACCACTTGTGCTACGAATTGACCCTCCAGCCCAGTCCACTTCAGAGATCACAGAGCAGTGAAGCTTTACTGTGTTGTGATTTGCATTAGGCTGTGAATATATCCAATTTGCAAAAGCAGCAATTTTAGAAAACAAGCCAACAGTCTGCTGACGGCATCTGAACTCCCAAAGCATCAAAATCGAGACCTTCCATCCTTCATCAGCACCTCCTTTAAAATCTCAACAGCCTTAAAGTGTTGTGTCCTCTTTACATATCAACTGGAGAGGAATAGAAGGCAGAAGGAGAAAGAGAGCCCTGGCAGGAGGCATTCTTTGGCCAGGCAAAAAGAATCCCTTTGCTCCCCAGTTTGAGGCCAGTTCAGCTCAGCTCCACCACTCTGCTAAACACAGGAGTAGCCTTTTATCTGGTCTACAGAACCAAGTTTCACAGCATTTTCATTACAGAGTTTTAAAGTATGTAAAAGAAAAATCTATGGAAGATTTAGAGCTGGTATTTTGGAAGCTATTACTCAAAAAACAAAACCATTAACAGTGAGAGATGTTTTCACATTGCTCTGCATGCACAGCCAATGCAGGCTGTAAATGCTCATCTCCAATTCCATCTATTCTTACCATCTGAAAGACAGAAGTAAAGTTCAGCCTGCTGTGCTTAGGCTTGAAATCCAGCCTACTGAAAACAAAAAATTCCTTACATTCTAATGAGGAAGGAGAGAAATTAATGTAGTGAAACAGTATGAATTAACTTAGATCTTATACTCTGTAACTTGCATATAAATAAAGCCAACTTTATTACAGCTCTTTTGTTAGCATACAGTCCCTCAATACTTCATCATGCATGAAAATGAAAACTCTAACTTAAAAATCCTAGGCACATAAGTCTCTGCAACCTACTCAAATTATACATATTCACAGATTCAAGTTCTTTGTTGAATAATTGGATACAAAACTGCAATAACTTTAGAATTAGGAATCAAGCTTTAAGGAAGAGTGAAAACAACTTTGTCGAAATCACTATTTTCCTCACTTCAATCTCTGGATCAGATTTTTTTTAAAAAGGTAGAATTCTAAAGAAATTGAATTGTATATTAATAGAACTGCCTACTAATCTAAATTGCTTGCCAGTCTCTTCCCCCCTAAAACCATGGTGAGATCCAAAGATAGCTTGCTGAGCTCTGTAAGGAGAAGTAGTAACTAGACTTTGCTTGGAAAATAATTTCTTGAGTTTCTTCCATGGTCAAAGTCCTTTTCCAGATCAGTCAGTTTTGCTCAACTAGATTCTGGAGTGGAGTGTCTTCAGACAAGATGCTCTTGTCTGAATATCCAGTTTTTCAGTAATGAACTACAACAAATAGTACCTATTTTTAATCTATATATAGAGATGTATCAAGGTATGCACATTTTCATCTGTGTAGATAAGAGTGAAGTAATCATGCAATATCTACTCTAAAAGCAAGGTTTGGAGTTTGTTTTTTTTCAGGGGTTGGAGGGATATTCTTACTGATTCTTACTTTCTACACACATATTACATTATTATTATTATTACATGAAAATCTGCGCATGTGCTGTCCAAAATTTGGGGAACGGAATGGCGGATTTCCAGCTCTGCCTGGAAGTCCCATTTCAACAGCTAAATGGGAAGCTCAGATTTCAAAAGCACTTCATCTCTCCTGAAAACAAGGGGAGCTGTGCCCACATTCCCTGCTGCGCTAATATACTCCATGTAGAAGACCATGTAGAAGACCATCACACTGACTGGTACCTGGGCTAGCTAAAATAGATACACCTGCACACACTGCAATCTCATCCTCAAGCGCAGCCTAAACAGCCCTAGGCACAGCCACAGCTGCAAGAATCTCAGCACATTTGAAGACTAGTCCTAAAATATTTCAAAAAGTATCTGTATTAACTGGAATGTGTTTGCGTTTCTGGAACCAACATACTTTTTGATTTAGTCCTTAACTTTTTCTCCTAAGAACCGAAAGAAAATTGCATACTTCTGAGAAGTGAAAAACGCGTTGCTGCTGGCACATATCTGGAATCTCGGCTCGCTGCTGTAGTCAGCCAACGCCAACCGCGATTCCAGATGGGCTGCTGAGTGTTTTTGGTTTTTAAAAAATATGGCAGCCAATGCATCCATCTGGCTGCATATAGAAGTGATGGAGGAAAAGAGATCAAGCTAAATCCATGTAATTGAAGTTGATAAATCGGGCGCTAAAATTGTGCACAGCAGGAAAGAAATATAGATGTATATACAGAGAGAAGAGCAAGTACAATTTATCTGCATCGTTAGAGCAAGTGTTACCATTGAGTGATTGCCCTGATACTCACCACAAAAAAAGAGTCACTTTACACTGCTGAATCACTGTTCTTGTGTGCAACGTTTTTAAAACACGTGCACTGGTATTTTAACACTAGTTACAGCACAGATTAGAAGCTTTAATGTGCAAAGTTCTTACATAAGCACAAGCAGCAAAGTAGCAGACAGTACAAGCTCCTGAATTTACGCTCCAATAAAGATCAGAGGTCAAGTTATCTTTGCACCTTGTGTTATTTTTAGCAATGCTAAGTGAATATAAGGGTCTTTTTTGGTCATTTGCAGCCAGTTTGTACTCGCTCTATTCAGTTATAAGCAACTCCAAAAAGAGCACAACTGTGGAAAGCCCAGCAGGTCTAGCCAAGGGTACATTAACTCCATGGCACAACCCAAGACCTCAAGCTATTTAGCTTTGTTTCCACGGCAGTAATTCTCAGCTGTGGCCAGGTACTTCACATGTGGCCACCATAAAAATTGCTGAGCATATTTTGTCATTATTGCAGCTTCCATGAACTTTTTTTTGCCATATAGTTGAAATTCTTCCTAGGTTCCCTGAAGGGAAGGGTGGTGAGGTCTAGAGGATACAGCAGGTCAACATCCACTCCAAGTATATTTGATGGATGGAAGCTACCAGTGCAGTAACACTCTGCATGTTCCCTACAGGTCTCTTGCTGGAGTTGACCTGTCCCCACCAAGCCTAGCAATTTTGTGTTTACCTCCAGCAATTTTACCAGGAAGTGCAGAGTAACATAAATCATGCCAGTAAATGACACTGGCCTTTGACTTTCCCTCTTTACAAAATTTAATACTACAAGGAGCTGAACGTAAGCCTGTCAATGGCTTGAGAGGCAAACGTCTCTTCTCAGTTGCAAGTAAATTACCAGACATGTTCCTATTCAAAGAACAATGTAAAAAAAAAATACACTAAGAGGTTGTGTGATGTTTTTAAAATCCAAGAGGTACAAGCCCAATTCTCTTCCCACTTAATGCTGATTTAGTTACTCTGACTTCAGTGAAGTACCTTCTAATTTACAGTGGCATAAGCAAGAGGCAATTGAGAATCCCCAAACTCTCGGGAGCAGCTCTGATTAAGCGTGTTCTTGGAGAGGTCTCTGTGGGTCCAAGTTCACCGTCAAGGCATATGACTACTCCACTATGACATACCTCTAGCTGCTTTGCAGAACGGTTGCAAGGTGACAGCTTAAATTATGTGGGATTTGCTCCTCTTTTTTCCTTCAACAGCTCATTACAACATTGATGAGGAGAGGAAAAATAACAAAAGGAGTAGGAACGAAGACACAGAAGGAAAAAGCCTACCCGCACTGAAATCAGTGGGAGTTGTGCCATGGAGTTTGATGGAGCCAGGATTTCATGCGTTAGCTTATTCTATTATTATTATTAAAGAAATAATGAGTACAGATATACCCAAAAAGGACATCTCATTTAAACTCTCAGATTACTGGCATCTTCTAAACAGCCAGCAAGATGTTCTCAGAAGCACACGTCCTTAGCGTCCTACAAAACAGAGCCATTTTATGTAGCACCCATTTAAACAGCAACCCAGACATACTCTAGCCATACTTTCATCAAGAACCAAATAGTTTTCCCTTTCAAGAATGGCAGCTTGCTTGTTTTGTATTGCTGCACATACAGCCTCAAAGGAGAGTCTATCAATAAAAACTATTCTTTTCTTTATGGTGTTGATCAAAGTAAAGTGCCAAGACACAAGCGAAACCCTGGATTCACTAAAAGTAGAAAACAAAGTCCTGCTTATTTTACATTTTCTATCTAATAAACACTTCTTCACTAAAAATAACCTATCTCTTCCCTAGAACCATTAGATTAGAGGCTTGAGAAATGCTCAAGTGGTAGGTAAAAATAACAGCAGTCGATGGCAATTTGAAATTCTGCTTTACAATTCAATAGCACTCAACTTGTACCAGCACCTCCATGACAGGTCTGCATCCTGCTCCTGCTGTCCTTGCCCATCCCAAAGGCCAGAAAGGAAGCAGGGGACTACAATCTATCATACAAAACATAGCGGGTTGTTTTGAGCGGTTCTTATTAACTAAAACTCAAGATTACCAAATAGAGACTGTTCCAGTATAAACAGAGGCAAGGAAATGTTGAGTCTACAGTCATTTTGACAACTGAAAACATCCTGCCTCGTTCTGTCAGACCCATCAACGTTCGCAGCTGAAGCTTAATGGTTGCATTTAAAGTCATGTTCGCAGTTTCCTTCGAGCTCCTCTGGACAAAGAGGTGACATTGAAACACATCATACTCACATGGTCAGATTTTCCTCTCCTATGTTAGCAATATTTTAGTATACTTTATCTTCAGCTTGATCAGGGCACTCGTAAGGAAGGTATTTCCAGGAATTTCAACAAATCTTTGTAAAATATATTTCAGCATCAATATATATCCAAGGCAAAAACATGGAATCAATGTGGTATTTGTGCACCTTCCTCACTTTGAGGTCACAAATGGATAGAGATGTAGCTTTTCTTCCTTAATTCCTTTTTAAGTCTCAGTAAGTCTCAGCCATTCCTTTGTAAAGCCAGTGAACAACAAGCAGCAGTTTAGAGGTGCTGTACTAACTTCAAATAAACCTTCTATAGAAATAATGGATTTCTGCCCCAAATCATCCCTTTTATCGAGAGGGGACAGTATTATGTGACATAACTTTCTGCTTGACAGAGCCCAAGCAAGAAAACTCTGCTGGTGCTGGAAAAAAAAAGGACTGCAGCTGCTGCAACCAGCTTAGACAGTTCTATATCAAATAAAACAAGTTTAAGAAGTGCAGTATTTAAAATAATAAACTACTAAATATTAAACTACTAAATTGATTACCTGACTTGCATGGAAGGCTGAGCTCAGGAAATACAAAAGAAAACAGTCTGCTCATGACTTGCCCCCAGTCAGGCCACCATATTCACTTGTGTGATACTGAGACAATCTCATGTCACACAAGCAGAGCGGGGGAAAAAAGTGCAATTACCACTGGAGACAAATCCTAGCGTAAAGCTTTTAAAAGCGCAAAATCTTCAAGTCAAACAAGCCTACTTAAGTTCATATTTTATGGACACGCTGGGGAAAGTCTAACTCAATTTTCAAAATGTAGATTTAGAAAATCTGGCCTTTCCTTCCAAGGAAAGCCCAATTCTCATCTCATCAGAATGTGTGAATTTTTATAAGCACATGCATATTTACATGAAGTCCTACTTCGAAGTATGGCTTGTTTCTAGGGCATAGAGGCATTGATTTCTTTCTCATTACACAGTGCTGTCACTAAAATTACTTCTAAGGTTAAACATTATAACAGAGCAAAGAAAAAAAAAACAGGGGATTTTTCCCCTGATATCCTGCAGAGTTGAGACATGTTTACGCACATGGAAGAAAATGGAATTTATTAGCAGTTGGAGGACTCCTCAGACTTCTGAACACCAGAGAAATACATATAGATCTCAGTATATCAGTGAGCCCCTCAAACACACATCCCTCAAGTGTAAGCCATCTAGCAGAAACATGACATACCGTTTCTTAGGACGAGCTGGGTTCTTGGGCCCAACTCTTCCAGTACGTGGTTTAGCATTTGAAGGCAAGGAACCCCCAACCGCTGCTACCACCAAGATCCCCCTCGCTGCCTTCCTGCGAGCGCTGGCCCAACGCAGGGCGCTAACGCAGAGGGCAAGGGAGAGACACAGGAGGAGAATTTTGCAGTTTTTGCTCAGTTTCTAGGCAGTTCTTGCTGCTTTGGAAATAACTTTACCGGTTTAACTCATCACGGCAATATTGTCATAAAAATGATGATGAATGATATTAATTAGCAGCCACCAGAAACTGCTCTGACTAACGAGCATGGTTTATGCCGCCCCCACGGAGCTCGGCCCCGCGCGGCGCATCCCTCCCGTCCTGCCGGATGAGCCCGTGGGCTCCCACCCTGCAGACCACCACGATTCTGCCTCTCCATGGGCTCCAGGCTCCTCTGCCGGCCCCACAGTGCCAGGCCACCCCAATCCCACCCCCAAAAGGCCCCAGAGACAATCGGCCAGTCTCCCTTGGGAAAGGCTGAGCAAGGGAATCAGAGGAGGGCGGTGAGCGCGGAGCTCCTGCATCCCCACAGGAGAGACAAGAGCAGCCTGAGCTCCTTTTGACAACACTTTTACAAACCAAAAAGCTGAAGAGCCACGGGCAAAAAAAAAGGCACATATTAGATGACTGGGTTGAGGCTAGTCAGATAACAGGCAATTTCAGTGTAAATAGGGAAAAAAAAGAAGGAAAACTACTTTGGAGGTTAGATTTGATAACTTAAAGAGTAGGAATCTTGCACTCAAAAGCACAAAAATCCATCTGAAATGTGTAATGACATAAAATATAACATACACACAGAAAAAGACGCATCCCACGTCACGTCCTTTACATGATTTAACTTTAATTGAGGCTACCCAAGTCATGCATCAAATCACTCAGCCCCAATTAACCAGGGAGCTCCTATTTGAAGGAGACTTAGTGACATCTTAAATACGGTTATGAAACCAGACAAGAACCATCAGTTCCGCAGCACAGCTCGTGCTCGCTGGAAAAACTTTATTTATGCACTGTCACATATACCAAAAAAATCTGAACAATTAAGGCTACCGACATCACTTATAAATTCCACTATTCATCATCCCAAATGTTACATTTGGGAGCTGGAGGAGGAAGGAGCCTACAACCAGTCAGATTTAATCATAACATCTGCTAAGAACTCCCAACTTTGGATTTTGTTCCAACAAGAAGTAACCTTTAAAAAGAACACACACATACAAAAAAAAAAAAAAAAGCTACACTGTTCAACAAAACCCACTTGAAATATTTAATGGCAAGGCACTGATAAGTTTAAGAAAAAAGGTTGGGATGTTTCGATATCTGCATTAGACAGTTGGAGCGAGTTGCAGATTTACAGTGGCGTGACAGAGCTGGAGGACGTGGTATTAACAATAAAGAGGCTCATTACCATGTGCTGCTTTAATCCAAGAAAGCTTTGATTTTTATTACTAATTCCCTCTGATTCCGGAAGTGTTGTGCCCATCTAATGCCTTAACAGCTCATTGCCATTAAGGTACCTCATCCTCACAAGCTCTGAGGATGCCAAAGTGGGACCAGTTATCCTCAGCCTACAAAACACCTGGAAAACCATTTACTTGAGGGATTTGAGAATTAGTTACCTATCAATAACCCTGTCCAAATAGGGGTCAAGCAAAGCAATGAAAGGGCAGCAAGAAGGGAGGACAATAAAAGTAGGGACAATGGTTGCCCAGGTGGTTACGGCCCCAGGCTGCACCAGGCTTGCACTGATGCTTATCACCACAAGGGCTTTTTTTTCTTTTTTCCCAAAGCAGAAAAAAGTCCCATGTACTGGATTGTCCTTGGAGAAAGGGGAGGAAATGGGTTTAAAATTACAGAGGAAGGAAAAGTCTGCAGACTGAGATTTAAAAAAAAAAAAAAAAATCCCACAAAGCTTAAAGTATACAGTTCAAAAGTTCCCGAACAGCTTGAACTCTGCAAGCTTCCTCTCACCCCACTGCAAAGGGACATGCCTTTAACTCAAGCCTTTGACAACAAAGCATGCCATAAATTAGTCAAATATCCACTAGAAATACCCAAAATACGCTCCTAGCATCAGTCAACATGAAAATCAAATCCAGTAACTTAGATGGCAACACAGATTGTTCCTGTCACTCTCTCCTTTAGCTAGTTCTGAGCCAATAAGTCTCCCGCAGTCCTCGTCAGGTTCAAGATCAAACACCTTCAACCCAGGCAAAACTATCCTAACCAGCAGCATTTGGAGACTAATGTGGGACAGCTAATCCAGAACAAGAAACAGTTTCATCCCCAGGAGTTTACTTCCACTACCACTATATTATATTTCCAGTTTAATTCCTGCTCAACAATATGCTCCATGGACCAAAAATACTACACTTAAAACCAGAGTGTCCCAGCAAAGTCAATGCATTAAAAGAATTAGGCATTTACAGATAAACTGAGCGGCTTTCCTCTGGATGTCTGCCTGAAAAATCCTGCAGATATTCCGGCTCCAGGCATTCATCCTGCCAGGTTAACGTGCTCAGTTTGCATGCACCGAACGATCTCAAGGAAGCCAGGGGACTGCTTTCACCGGAGCCAGGCAGAGCTACAGAAACTGAATAAATTGCAAAGTTAAACATCAGCTAATTCTCCTCACAACACACTGCTGTTTATTCTGGTGCTTTGTCAATTTAGCAATCCAGCAAAACCATACATACGACTTATCTTGTATGTGCAAGCAAGAGATTATTAGGAGGGAAAGGAATTTAAATTGTCTGCAGTAACAAGCCATGAACATTGAGAGAAAGGAGAGAAAGGAAGAAAAAGAAAGTTCCCAGATAAATTTGGGCTGCAAAACTGAAATAGGTTTCATGTTTGCTTAGCTTATTTTTAAGCAATGGCAATTCACATGTTCTGAAGCTAACTCGCTTTAGCGGTTTGAAGGATTGGAAATGCAGGGAGAGCAAAGTCGCCACGCGGCAGCACCAACTGCACAGACACATCTCGAGCTGCCGAGGGAACCGTCTCACTGAGGTAAGGCCAGGACTGCAGCACTGAACTAAATTAGTGCCTATTACACATCCATCCTCCCTCAAGGCTTTTCTGCATTTCTATCTTTGCAATTTCAAACTTTTAAGGTTAATTTCAACTTTTTCTCCATTAGGGGAAAAAAAAACAAGTTTTAAAGCAAGGCTTTAATCACATCAGGATATAGCCACATTCTCCCCCAAGAAATAAGCATTCCTTCCAAGGCTGGTTGATAGGAAGGGGAGGCAGTATTGTTTTGCAGCACCTAAGAGAGAATTATGAAACAGTTAAACCCATACACACCCTTCCTGCCTCTCTGGGAAAGGAAGAGTGCATTTATTTATATATTCCATTCAGAAAGCTATATTTGAAAGCTATTTTAAGACTGACGATTGAAATGTTGAAGTGGGAACATTAAAGCAATCTGGACAACAGGGACTTTTCAGCCTTCAGAACATTTACATGATGCTGCAAGTCTTTAATACATGATCAGATCCTTTTTTTTCCCCCAAGGATTTCTGCCACAACCAATACAATCTGAATAGCAGCACTACAGAAAATACAACCACACCCAAGATTTTGTACAAATTGCATATCTGGAGGTTGAAAGGGTCTAGTGGAGTTTTCTAATGCTTTTTTTTACCTTATGCTGCACGTTAGAAGTCTGGTCCTTGACAGAGCTCAAGTTTCTGCTTTTCAATTAGTTTTAGGACCTTATCGGTTGAATTTTGACATACTTACATATTGCTTGAAAGGTGGAAATCTCTTCTAAAGGAGCTATCAGGAGGAATGAAACAGGAATTTAAATCCTGAGCATTTGATGATAATGTCACCACTGGGAAGAGATCCCTGAGTACAATCAGATGGAAGGTGCCTCATTATTCAAACACTAAACATTTCATTTAATGCCACAGAGTGGTCATGGTGCATCCAGTGATCCTCAGGAACAAAGTGATTTTCTTTGGTTCTGAATCAGCCAACAAGTTCCAATTTGACAAAACCGGAGTCCCTAGCCCTGCATTCAATTCACAAAAAAATAAAACCCCAAAATTTGGCTTTCACTCCCCCGTGCATTCCATCGCTAGCCCTTGGTTCTCAGCAGACTGCATGCACGAGATTAAAAGCAGTGTTCAGGACTGCAAATGCTAATCACCTGCTTGTACTATTGATCAGTAGCACTTACAAAGTTACTCCAGTTCAATGAGAAACAACGACAGGCATTAACCACCACGCTTCGTTTAGCCCTTCGGAGGAGGACGGCCTTGCCCTGCCTGTCCAGGGGTTAATTCCCACTCCTCCAGGCCTGCAATGTGGGCAGCAGTGCAATGCACCAGCTAGGAAGAATCCATCCAGGAAGAATCCATCCATGTCAAAAGGGATGGATTCATGGAGATTTCTGTTTCTCCTGCCAGGACCTGTCAAGTACTTGTCCCAGTACTGCATGGGCAGCTTAGAGAAGCAGGAGTGAAGGGCCAGCACGAGCCAAGGCAGCAAGGCCACCAGCAAGCACTGCACAGAAACACAGGCTGACACCCTCTGCATCACCCATCCCCTTCCTTCCAGGCATCAAACAATAAATTCGCAGTCACTCCCGCTCTGATCAACACAGACTCCAAGAGTTATCAGCTTCAAGGCTTCTGGACACTCAAGACTGATGTTTACACCATATTTTTGTAACCCACTAGTCAGAGAGGAAAAAAAGAAAAGCTGCATTATTTTCTTCTCATAGACTGCTGTTACCTGCCGCTAGTCTAAAGACAGAAAGATTTCCACTCGCTGCCTCCAATATGACAAGTTAAGCAAGCTCCCTACAAAACAGTTACTGTGGGTATGAAGGGAGGACAAAAACCCCTCCTTGAATACTTTCCCACAAAGCACAAAAGGGCTCTTACCATCATTTCCTCTTCCCTCCAAACTATGCACTGAAGATTGTTTTGAACAAGAACAAACACATGGAGAAGCTTATACATTCATGAGCAAGGGCTGCAAAAGCCTACATTTTTCTAAAATGCCTTCTTGTATTCCTTCTATAGTCTCAGAAAACAGTCAGTGTATTTTTATTCAAATCCACAGCAATATTATTCTGGACTAGGCACAGGTTTGTCAAATTGCTACCCAAAAGAATGTGTAAGGAGCCATTTAGAATGAAAGCACTTACAGCAACGCTGTGTTGTACGTGAGTTATATCAGGTATTGAAAAGCAGTTTATCAATGAGGTACAGACCACAGGCATTCATTTCCCTGAACTCATTGCCCTACCACAACCCATGCAAGAACACTGTCCCTTGGACAAGGCAAGGCTCTCAAATCACAACAAAACTCACTTAACCATCTCCTGCCAAAGATTATTTCACAGATCTCATCACTCCCTCCTCCAGTAATGAGGACGTCTTATATTTTGCATATATGCAGCAGGCAGAGCACCATCATTTAACCTGAACATAAAAGCATAGTAGAGCCGCGCAAACAGCAGGCAGGCAGAGATCTCACACACCCTTAAATAATTCAAGCTAACTGCCCAAGGGATCCTTGCAATCACGTAGTTTGACAGGCCTCACGGAGCTCAACTCCACTCCCACATGCAAAGGAGTCCACGGGTGCTCCACAAGGCCTCTGCTCCTACGAACCTTGTCCACTATAAATAGAGGCTTTCGATATATTCTCACTTTGAGATAACTTACACAGTTGACTATTTGCAGGGCAAACGAATGCAATCAAACACTAAAGCTTCAAGGAGATTAGAGAGCTGCCAAGGTCTGAACTATATCAACAGCTTGAAGTCAGCTCATTCAATAACGCTTTGACAGTATTACATTGGCAAAACAAATACAGCGCCGGCGCTCGTGCCCGACGCAGCCTCCCGCATCACCAGCGCCTTCCAGTCGCGTGCAGGGAATGAGGAGCAGCTCCTCACGTGCCATTTCCAGGGAGAGAGCTGGATGCTCCCACTGCAGAGCTCCGCAGCACAGAGCTGTTGGGTCAGCACCCAGACTTGGTTGCAACCCAGTAGGGAGACCCACGTCAAGCACATTGGCTTTATTTTTCGCCTTATTTTTTTTGCCTTATTTTAGGACTGACTTTTAAAGAGAGGCTGTCACAGCCAACTAAGCCAAGTGCCTTACAAAAATCACAGCATATCATATCACTGTGTTTCAGACTATCTTGAAGCTCCATTTGAAGATGTCTAATGGGTTTCTATGAAGCTCTGCTGAGCAGAGTGTCTGTGTTGCTGCCCTTCACCCTGGCTATTCATTGCTTCCCACGTCAGCTTGGAACATCTCTCGTGCCACCACACTCTTCTTCACAGCTTATCCTTTTCTACCTGAATATACTGGAACTGGAATTCCCTCATGCTTCTCAGTACCTTAAAATATTTTTAACCTGAAAATAATTGCATTATTACTGTAACACAGGAGAGAGAATCATAGCACATCAAGAATCATAGTATTGCCATTCATGCCTAAATTGCCTTCAAGTTCAGTTCTCATTCAGTATCCCTTGGATTATTTGTTTTGTAGGTGAGAATTTCCTTCTGCAAGTGCTACAGATTTATAAATTGATAAAAAACTTATTTTCAGAGTTATCACAAAATTGCAAGCACCAGTAGTCCAGCTGGGAACTGATGAAACTTAGGCCATATAAGCAGTAGTAGCTGGATGCTGAGCAGTCATATTCTCCATGCCCCATAACAAGTCATTTTGCTTATGGAACAGTTAAACTTGAGAACAGGCAGCATCTCCACTGCTATAGCTCATTAATAAGCAATTTCTATAGTCCATTAGTGTGTAAAAGGAATATAAACCAACACCCTGAAAAAAACTGCTCTGTGCTTTGTAATAAACTCCTCCTATTCCTCTCTAGAGTTGAGGCAAGTATGCACAGCACAAGCATTTCAGATTTGCAGTTCATAATCTAAGACTAGCGCGGCAGAACAAAAACCAGTTATTTTCCTCCATGAAAGAATTGAGCTCTTTAAGTTTTAACTTTACAAAAAACCAATTGCTTCTCTATCAGATTTTGTACAATATTTCAAGCACTTGGGAACTTGCAAATGCACAAAACTGTGATTTTCTTTCCTTTAGAAACTACAGAGCCTAGCAAAACACATGACCTACATAATACATCATATTTTGTTTTATAAAGGCTTTCATGCAGGGCTCTGAGCCATTGCCAGGACAACAGGATTAAACCTTAGAGCATCCCTGGGAAGAATAGAAGTGCTGAATACAGATCTACTGGTAGTAACATGATCAGCATTATCAGTCATGACCACTGGACCATCCCTAGTTGGCCACATGTACTTATAAGAAATTAATAAATAAATTTAAGAAACTTGTCTATAAAAATACTCCAATTTATTCTTTTCTTGAAAAACCTTCCCATTGTACTGTGTATGGATTCTCTCAAGGCCACAGTACAATGAAGTAATACTTCAGCCATAAAGAATTTCTACCCATACAACCCACAAAGAGACAGACATTCACTGCAAGAGGTTCATCAGAAGTAAACTAGCCATCAATTTATTAAGTGGTGAGAACAGGGACAACTCTACCGAGTCCAGCAGCAATCTGCCTGGTTTAGCTAATGGCAGATTTGACCAGAGCTCTGCACGCAGGCTCTGCATCCAAATAGAGGCTTATTTGTTTTAGAAGGCCTGTCATCAAACATCTAATAGTTGCAAAGTCTAATCTTCCTCCACTGTAAATGAACACACAGATACATTTCTCCTTTCCTTCTCCTTAAATGCACCAAGCTAACAGAATCACAGCACATAACAAGTAACATCCTGCTTAATCCAGTCGCTTTGAAGAAGTGATTTATGGCATATTGTGGTTTTTAAATTGCTCATCTATACCAGCTGACCTAGCCAATTTTTCTTCTACCATTTCCTAGCAGTATTAATTATTTTTTTAACATATTCTAATAATAAATTTTCATCTCCCCATCTCTTAGAAATAATATTTCTGCTTTTAATGTTCTTCTGAATCCTTAATCTCATCTTCAGGCACATTATCTCTTCCATTAAAATGATGTGTGTGTATATACACACAAATAGTCATTCAATCATTCATTATAGCTTTGAATTTATTATTCTAAAGACACCCCAGAAAGGCTCTTTAAGCAGCTGAAATTTTCAGGTAAAGCAGTTTCTTGACAGTACAGTATAACACGTCCCATTCAAGAAAACATCTAAAAAGCTGCAGTCATTTACTTTCGTAACAGTGGTTAACATTGGAAGTCTCCCTGAGATCAATTTTAATCTGCCATTTATTACTACTTCAAGAACTCTACACGCCTTCAAGAGAATCTACAGTAAACCCTTGCCCTTTTTATCTCCCTCATACCTGAGAGCACAAAACTAATATAAGTCACCAGCTTGAAGACGAGATTGCTTTCCTGTGGACTCCGCTTGCTCCCGGCAGCTTCGCACACCGAGGGATCACCACGTTACCTCACACGGCGCTTCCCAACTTCCAGCAGGAGTTAATGCATTAAAAATAGCTGGAGAAGAGATTTCATTTCAGCAAGACATTTTGGCGATCGCCTTTAGAGGAAAACCTTTGTCTTCCCGCTAATGGATTGCTCCCATAAATGTTACATGAGCATAATGTTTTATGTGGGTACTAAGCAAGGAAAAGACCAAAAAAATACCTGCTACTTCCAGTAAAATAACTGAACCCTGAGCCATTGAATAAAAGTACTCAGAACAAATGTCTGCACATCCATAGATGTACTATAAAAAATAGTTTCACTGATCAAGCAGAACATTACTGGGCTACACTTGAGAATTCCATCTTATTAAATGCTGCATTATCAAAATATTTTACAATTGAGCTGCAGCAGTGCAGTCCTCTGCTGACTTATGGGACACAGAAAATGGAAGAAACCCTCACCGTAACACAAGGAACCTCACAGGAGCTGTGCATGAGCACATTTGGATTAAAGGATGTTTCCTCTGCAGTGTGTTAAAGAGCACTTGGGAACAACATGCTACAAATTATGAGAGCAAAAGATGCATATTTTAGCAAAACAGAAAGAAAATGCCCAATAGTATATAGTATATACATCTCCATTGCTTAGAAAGATACATACATAAAGATTAGATATTTATATATATATATATATATATATATGCACACGTATTTTTTTCCTGGAAAACAATACTTCTACTCCTTTAGTGAGAAACCAACATTTTCACCATTTTGGGTCCAATTCAAGAACGTATTTAAAGAATGTACCAAGTTAGGTTCGTGCTCAAGTATGTTCCCGAATTAAAGCCAACGTGGTAAATACCTACATGCTTAGAACAGAGCATTAGAGCAAGTGGATCGAATCTCGCAATATAACAGGCCCAGCTGGACAAGCACAGAATACGAACGTGAGACTTGAATCATGAAGCACAAGCCTGTTACATGAGCTGAGAGCTCCTGCTCTATCGATCAACAGTGTAATGGTTTTATCTACCTTTATATGGCTGCTCCTTGAGCACAAAGTCAAAAAGTCACAGGGATTGGCCGTAGGTTTATGTTATGATGGTTTCCATCAAATGCCTGCAAAAACAGCCCTGCTAAAGATACACTTAGGAAACATGCGTCGAATAGGTTAGATGCCAGCAGCTGTAAAGCCTTCCTCAACACTCACTATATTGGGGTGAAACTTAGAAATAATTTGGGAGAGGTCCAGTCTCCTGCCTCTCAGTTACACCTCAAAAAACACACTCATTTGACAGCAATTCTTAAGCAAGATGAAATGGTCTTCAGGCCTCACAGAGCACTGAAACAAATCTTGCTTTATAGTCTAGATCAGGTTTAATCTATCGTGTTTCTCACAGACGATTCTAGGCATGGAAATAACTGCTGTGACACCTAATCTAAGACATCAACGGCGGCAGCTTTCACTCCCAGAAGTTATTTATGAATTACCAAGGCCATCATGCAAATATATAAAATAATTCTTAAACTGGATCACTAAAAAAAGGTCAAAAAGAAAGCATAAAATATCGGTATATTACATGCCTGAATACATTAGACAAAAAAAAAGATGAAGTCGCTTACAGAAATACACAGGATTTAAATGGCAGATCCAGTTTTAAAATAAAACTTGAAAATTTGGGGGGGGATTTTGCCATTTTATAGTCAAAACAAGTTTATTAGTTCTTTCAGCACTTCTAAAGCATTCTCATAGAGAGAGGCCCAACACATATTTGCTAGAACTCAACATGTCGCCTGCTGACAATGAAGTGACAGGTCTATACTGTTATTTGCAGCTTTTCCTCCATCACTGTGCAAAACGGACCAAAAACGGAACAGGAGAGGAACTTGCAACCTCTCCTTCACACAGGAGGGAGCTGTAGGGGACGGTGCGTGGCCCGTTCGTACCCAAGCAGCCCTCGAGAGCTGCAGGGAGGCGCGTGGGGAGGCCCCGGGCCGGGCGCACACACAGGACGTGGGGCAAACGCGGCCCACATTGGTCCCGGGTGCCCATTTCACAACCGTGCGGCTTCCAAAGGCTGGTTTAAACAAGCCAAACCCATCCCAAAGCCAGCCCACGACCTCTGGGCAGCTCTAGGCTCTTTCTGCCTCTGACTTATCAGGCTAGCAAAGCCATTAAACAAACAGCCCGAGGCTGCTTGCAGCCCTTTGCATCAGCACCGTTCACAGAATGCAAAATAATAAATTAATTTCCCCCAGGAAGGTCCCATGGCTGCCACACAACCTGTCCTCACAGGGCCTCACTGCACTCCTGCTCCCAGCAGCGTCACAGAACAGGGGCAGGATTAGCTACAGGCACATCCGTGCCATCCCCATCGCCCTTGGGAAGCAGCTCAGACCAATTCCTTCCTACAGGCCTATATTTCAGCCCCTGTATCCATACTGCTGGGTGTATGGATTTTAAAAGGAAAAGTTTATAACAATGAATACATTCATAAAACTAGCAGCACTTAGTCTATTCTCCGTAATTACATCCATTCATACCTCTAAATTGTGTGCTGCTTAACATGGGTTACACACCAGTTAAATGGAAGAGCAGTCTCTAAGTGTGATATTCACGTGTGCTGTTTTGCTTGAAGAAAACCAAGACTGCCATCAGCCACATTAAACATCATGTTTATGTCACGATATATTTTCTTATTACTTGCGAAGTCCCACAAAAAAGCATCATCCCTGACCATTCCCCACATCCGTAGGAAACACAAATTAGAGCATCTCCTCCTTCACCAAAGGAAGTCTGTAGAAACAGGCCCAAGCTCAGACTTTACACACCTATTATTTGCCTTATTATTTGCCATTAGCTATTAACTGCTACTCACAGACGAACCTCAGCTGCTTTCACAGTCACCTGCGTAAGTAGGTTTTGTCAAACCACGAAGTTGCAGCAAAAAAATGAATGAATGACCATTACAAATCCATTTAGGCTACATCATTATCATTTCAGACTACAACCAAATCCCATTTTCCCTCTGCAAATTCAATTCCCATCAATAGCCCCATACATCAGTGGCTGCTCATGTTTGTGGCCTCATTTTTTATATTAAAAAAAATTGAAAGATTACTGCCAGTGTATAATAGGCAAACTACATTTTCAATTCCCAACACATGTGCTTCAGGGAGAAAAAAGAAACACAAGGTAAGGGAAGAAACGCAAATGAAGGCACTACTGTCAGCTGCAAATTACCCTAGTGACATTAGCATCCTTCCTATCTCTGGTTGCATACTTCAGAGGAAAAAACCCTCACCGTGTTGTCATTCAAATAAATTCTTTTATCATTTTACTGAATATTAGTTTACTTCTTAGTTTTCTATGCCATTTACCTATGCGGCAACAAAGTATTCCCCCTCCCACCCTGTATATGCAGCTTTTATTTTCTTTGGCAATTATTTTTCTAAGACTAAAGCAGGTGACATGAGTTCAATTTATGGCAAGAATGGAAGAGAAGAGAACAAGAAAAGACCAAAAAGAGAGGGGAAAAAAGCCTTTGTAAGATTACAGAGCTCTTAACATGCCAAAGCTGCTTTTCCTCCTGCTCTGCAGGGTACTGCAAAGCAGGGGACTTCTCAGGAACCCAAATTCTTGACTTCTCAGAGGAAAATTCCTGCACATCTCGAGCAGAGCCCACGCTAGCGGCTGCCCGGCTTGCACTGGGTTTCAGCACCAGCAGCGCCAGCTCCTGCAACCCAGCAGCTCCCACTGCTGCCCACGGATCTGAGGAGCCCTTCTCACACCACCAGACAGCAGGGTCACACAAGGCCAATTAGCGCTAATTGAGCTTCTCAAAGTCCCTCTGCAATCAGAGATGACAGAGGCTTCATACGCAGCTCCTCACAAGCTGCCAAGCTCATTTTGCTCACTTTAAAAATCCTTTCTGGATGCAAAGCTCTGAGGTTGATAAATACGTTGACCATCCTTTCCTGTGGCAGAAGGAACCTCTGCTTCCACACAAGTCTCCTCGTCACTGCAGCTTCCCACAGGTTAACCACACCAGGAACACCAGGACCAGGAAAGCCCTGCAAAAACCCAACCACAGATCCAGGCCACCTTGGGACCATCATGGCCATCAAGGGGAATTCTAAAGACAACAACAATTTGGTGCAAAACACGCGCTGCTTTTGTCCAGTAAAGGATTCCACCATCTGCAAAGCCCACAGTCAAAGATATGATAAAAAAAGACATTTTGGGAATAGTGTTTTTGCACTGCCATTTCACACCAATTTTGCAAACATGAAGTCTAGCTGCCAGAGCTGCTCAAATCCATCTAGACAAACAGAAACTTCTGCTTTGCAGGTACAACTCAGACTAAACTATGTGTGCACACATCTGCTGGCAACATTTCATGCATTTAACATGCACATCTGAAAACCAGTGTCTACAGTGCTACAACCCTACAAACAAAAAAGAAGTTTTAACAATTAATTAAAGCAGTTCCCATCACCTCAATTTCCATCTGCAGTTACAATCATTTCCCATTTGAAGGGAACCACATTTTATTCTTAATTAAAAATGACATCCTTGCAATGAAGTGCAATATGAATTAACAATTCAAATGTTATCTATGCAAATGTGTTAGTCCTTTGATTCCCCCCTCCCTTCATGCAAAGTTATGTGTGGGCTTATTTTTTATTAAGCTTTATAGCTTCGCTCAGTGTCTTCTGCTCTGAACTCCGCACACAGTATTTCCATCCAAAGACTTAGAAATAAGTCGTAAATGGTGCAATTTCTTTTCAAGTCTCACACCTTTCAAGAATCAATATATCCATAAAGTAGTATTTTTCCTAAATAGTTTTTTTTTTTTTTTTTTAACCTGAGCAATTGTAAGTCTTAAAGACACTTAACCTTTCCAATGGATTTAATGACAGCCATTTCATCAGGCCCTGCTGTGTAAAACCGATGGAGAAATTATCGGGGCAATACAATAAAAATCCAATTTCAAGCCAGCTTGGGCTACACCTAGAAAACCAGGGACTGGCTTCATGACACAACTCTGTGCCCTGGGCCTTCCCACCTTAGCTGAGCCCCCTGTGCAGGGCTCTGGGCTTTCATCCAGGTCATGGCTTTGCTCTGGCTCAATCAAGAAGGGGAGAAAAAAAAAAAAAAAAATCTCATCTTCCCCAGCAAACAGGCACACAGTGTCCACCATGCTATGAACCCCTTAGAAAGGCACATCACTGCCTACACTGTGTTGATGTGAAAGGAGTTCAGCAGCAAATTCAAGTTTAAAACCCATCTAATAAGCAGGTATTAGTTTATAAGACTAAATTCTACATAAACCTTATCAAAAGTGATCATTTCCCTGCCCAAAGCGACTTGCCTATCCCATTCCAGCAGGAAAGGACTAGCTGAAACAGTATCGCATCTGTATGGGTCCTACAAGATCTTCTCAGTAAGCATGAGAAAAGGATGCTGCAGACTGCTGCAATTCATTTTTCACACCAAAAAGGTCATCCCGCATCTGGGAAGAGCTCAGGCATCTTCCAGGATCATCCAGAAAGTTTTCTTTTGCCAAAAGAGACCAAAAGGAGGTTCCTCAGAAGGGCAACGAGCTGGGTGTACTTGGCAAAGAAACCAAGGCAGCCCAGCTGCTTCACAGATAAGATCCATACAGACATTAGCACTTCAGACTTGAAGGTGAATTTTATTTTTTTAGGTCTAGAGGGCAGTGCAATAGCTCTAAACTGAACACATACTTCTGAGGCAATTAGATGTGTCAATACGAAGTACAAGAAAAATGTGATGTATCAGAAGATCTGCAGTTTACCAAATTACAAGGACATATCTTGAAGTCAAATTACACAAACACAATTACACAAATTACACTATAACCTT
Organism: Rhynchotus rufescens; assembly: GCA_032273925.1. Taxonomy (NCBI): domain Eukaryota; kingdom Metazoa; phylum Chordata; class Aves; order Tinamiformes; family Tinamidae; genus Rhynchotus; species Rhynchotus rufescens. The sequence continues at coordinate 53,295 of JAVCKT010023215.1, forward strand.
CAAAGGAAGAGGCCTTCACTGTCTTCCAAAAACTCATTGCAAGACAAAGTTTGAAGTCACGCATTTATTTTACTGGCTAGTTTATAAACTCTCCATTCAATGATCTTCCTCTGTCATAATCTCCTTATCTAATTTAAACAGAGTGCAGTCTCTTGCTACACAAGTTTAATCTTCATTTAAGTTGCTATACCCTGTGCACAAAGGAATATGCCAATTCAACTCCCCAGCTAATACACTCTTCTGTGCTATATGAGCGCAAGAAATAGGCTGTTTATACATCTCAATATGGTGGTGCCTTTTTTCCCCCCTTCTTTTCCAAGGAGGCCAGATGGCAGCAAGCCCCACACTGCATACCTGGGAGGAGACAAAAAGCTTTTACACGAATGCTAATTCTTCTCCCTCTTTCTCTCCCAACCTGCAAAGACTGCTTGGGATTAAGGCAACCAAGAAAAATGTTTGAAAATAGTTGCCTGGCACTGTATTCTCTGTATCCCTCTCATTCTTCTCAAGCAGCTGGGATCCAGGATGTAAGCCCACAATGCGCTAATGCAAAGGAAGCGGCAGCAAGCACGTATGAAGTCTCTCTCTCCCCCTCCAATTATGTCATTTGTCCTCTGCTAACTCTCATCCACATTAAAAGAGAGGAAAAAAAATTCTCCTAGCCAATATTGTAAACTGGAGGAGCTTTAAATAGATAATTTAACCTTGGGAGGATGTTCATTTTCACTGAGCATCTCTCCATCATATGGAAGGGACAACCCTTTCACCTGGGCTTCCTTTCCTAATTCCGACTGCACTGGGCTAATTTGCTTCAAATACTTCAAATATCCAGGGGCAGCAAGAATAGCCAAATATTTAACAGCCAATGATGCCTTTTTAAATGAAAACTCGGGGTTGCAAAGATGGTTGCTGCGTGATTGCCAGCCCAGTAATGCCATCACACATGACATTGTTTTATACACCAAAGAACTGTTTTACAGAAACTTTGGTGGATGTATCTTTTATGAGTTCCCCACCTCTAACACATAACAAAAAGTAGTTTACAGTCCTCTCTCAGGAGAGAGCCATCTGATTAAAGAGAAGGGGGAAGAGTATTGCAGCCTGTCCTCCTCTTTGAAAGCTACAAAAGCTCCACCAGCTCAGTGTCAACACCAGCATCATGACTATGAAGGTCAAGAGCAGATCAGATTTATGCCGAGGCCAGCCCTAGGAAGTCTCAAAGGAAGAAAGGAGGGCTGTAATGGCTCTTAGGTCATAGAGACATGAAGATTCAGGTAATCCTTAGGACAGATTGGTTCTTTTTCCTGACATCTAGAGTGGACAGTGCCTCTTCTCCCCCCACAGCAGTATTTTAAGCATCACAAAAACAGAAGTGTTAGAGGTCAGGACCAAATGAGAGCTTTGGTACATTACAAGTATGGCTCAAAACATTTAAATTGGGAATAATTTTGGTCCAAGAAGAGCAAAAAGGGAGGTCATTTTGCCAGTCACAGGTGCAACACGTTCACACAGGCCTCCATCACAGGCAGAGGATCAGGTTCAGCCTTTCTCAAGCTGTAGATCCTATGTCAATAACAAAAATAGGAGCAGTTCCACCCAGTTCCACATCCTGGAAGTGATGCAAATGCAGACTGCCATCCAAGAAGTGCTGCTTTCACACAAGCGAACATAAAAAGGCATTTTTAGCACATTTGCTAGAGTTGTCACTTCAAAAAATGGCTATAGGGTAGTCCATTGCTGCCCTTCTCAGGGTTGCTGGAACATCACAGAGCACATTAGGTGCAACCTAGACCATAGCTCCGAGGACTTCTTATTTTCTTGGAATACGGTTCAAACCAGGACACCAGAAAAGACTGAGCCTGGGATCCTACAAAATATGTATGTGCCCTGGGTTCTTCTTAGACCTATCATCAGATTTCCTCAATTGTTTTATAAATGGGGCAAATCCTCTATCATCTGGTATACCACAGCATGCAACTACCCTATTTTCTGGGCTTCAAACCTCTCTACGTGGCATAGGATGGAAAGCAGCAGTAGATGCAGAAAGGAGAAGAACATCTAAAGTTATGTTAAAACACAGCATAAAATTAAAAACTTTAAAAAAAAGTAAACCAACGTGTATTTTACAGACTGAAAAAAAACTAATAAAAACTGTTGTGACAGTCTTACAGCACTAAGGAAGATATATAGTGGGTAACACAGCATAGACAGGAAGAGGGAGCAATCTCTGACTGCAAACATGATCGTACAAATTGCCGGTTTCTTCACCAAGTTTACTTATTGAGCAAAAACATCTCTATAGGCAGTGGTGTTTGACACAAGCAGTCCCCACGCGTTTCCCCTCAGTGACACAAACCGCCCCGACTGATGAAACAACAAGTAAACAATAAAACCGTCAACAGGGCTGTAGCTTGCCAGGGAAGAAGCTGCAATGAAGTATCGTTGCCCTTTATCAACATATCCTACAGTTGATAGTTTTTTCTTGTCAACATGGCAATAAATCAGTCACTAATTAGATTTCATTTGATGTTGTGCCATCAAACTTAAGGCAGAGTAACCCCTGATTTCAACGGGGAGGCTCTTTTTTGCTCCAGACCAAAACCAGCGGCCCTATATGAATTACCTGTTACTGTACCATAGTCCCTCTCAAAAACTTTTCAGTTCTAGTACAAAATAAATAGATGTTAATGATTTTTATACATATAATACTGTGTCCAAACTTTGCCAAAAACATAGTTCAACATAGTTCAGGTGGAGGAATCACAAGGTCATCTAACTTCAGCATCACTTCAAAAGATTTTTTTCTACCTTAGAAATCAGTCTCATCTAATCTTTGGACACAACTCCTATAAAAAAAATAAAACTACTTTTGCAATTCTGTCTATAAGCATAGATTGAATCATATTATGAATGTGAGTTGTAGAGTCAGCTCTACTCTACAATCTACAAACTACACCTGGTTATTTCCTCCAATCCATCTTCTAGGAGCTATCTGTTCAGCAGAAACAACTGTCAAATACATTAAAAACTGAAAATTAGAGCAGAATTATTTAGCAACTGAATCAGTTACTAGCAGAGTGTAATTGAGACAAGCCACAGCTGCTACCCATTGACACTGTACATCCTAGGAGCCTTACCTGGCTCTGCAGAGACTTTCTGCACCAAAAATGCCCGATGACGGCTCCCAAACGCAGAAGCAATTTGAGGCCACAGAAATGAGGTGTCATCGATCAAGACAGCAATCAAAACTGTGGTGAGCAAAGGGGTAATCAGGACAACTGCGAACCAAGACTCCTTGAGGCCCAGTGAAAGAAAAGTTCATTTTCTTCCCGAGTTGGTTTCCACCTTGAAAGCTAATTGTTGAAAGAGAAAAGGTCGCCCCGCTTCATATTACAAAACAGACAGCAGAGCACCCAGACAGTGTTTGACATGAGGTATTAATTACCTTCCTGACAGAGGATCTGTTTGTGCTGTAATGTATTACTCCTTGTAATAAGCCATGGTTTTGAATTCACTTAGGACAGGTGTTAGCGGAGCGTGGACAAGCCACTTCTACCTTACATTCTTGGGTAGACTCTGTGCTAGGCCTGCTCAAATACACAGTGCAGCTGGCTACTTGGCACGTTAAGTCTAAATTCCTGTGTGGTTTTAAGCGATTAGTTCGCAAGAAATGGCTTGCTGCTTCGATATCCAATTCAAACAGCTCATGTATAACTCTTCAGTTGCCTTCAAGGATGAAGGAAATATGTTCTTCATCAGTGTCATCTAGTTATTAATTATGTTTTGTTCCCGCTAAACACTACTTTAGCCATTTATTTAAGGGAACAGACTCTTGCTTTGATTTCCACAGTAACCAGACCTGCCTGGTTTTGCCCTTTGCTTGCCCTCTTCGTGACTTATTAGCATATCCAGATCACAGCAAGCCAAAGTAAATGAAAAGGTGAGAGGAAACTGAGTGCAAGATTATTAAAATAACAAGTAGCTTAACCTTGAAATATTCAGGAGCTTCCAAGAAAGATCCTAAGTAGGTTTAGATCATCTGAAAGGGTTCTCAGCTGAGAATACCAAGACACTCTGCAACTTCAGCAGCCTGAGGGAAAACAACCTCCACACAGCATCAGCTCCAGCTCTGTCCATCCAGGCAACCCATGCTGCAAACCTGCCCAGAGCAGCAACAAGACCAAGGTTTTGGACACTTGATCACAGCATTACTTTCCAATGTTCAATCTAATAGCACATCCTGCTTCACCATTGCCTGAATTTGACTCAAACTAATTTTTTTTTTTTTTTTTGGCTGGCAATCAGCCAGCTACATGGCAAAAGAGCCAGCTGTTATCACATATAACAACTCCTTACATGACATGGTGTGATGCAGATGTAGTCAAGCCAAGGACCAGGGGCACAGAGACCCAGACTCCCATTTTGCCCCTAGAAACTGTCCCTACAGAGCACTGCCCACTGCGTGGGGCAGGCGACACCATCGTCCTGCCCGCGCAGGGCTCTGTGGCCAACACGCCCCGGCCAGCGCCGCTCCCCTGGCACACGCTTCCCTCAAGCTGCTTTACAACTACCTCTAACTGCCACATGTTCTTTACTGCATTTACTTCTCAGTGACAATTTAAAATAAATGCTCATTTTAAAATCATATTTGACATTTTATCAGGTGCACTGGAAAATAAATCCATTCCTATATATGCAAAAATTAGGAATTAATGAGGTCTGGCAATTATCTTGATGGTATAAACCCAGTGACTTAGCTGAAGGTACAGAGTTTTACTGGAGGAAAAAAGATACTCTAGTAGTTAAAAACAAATGAAATTGCTTCTTATTGATTTTAATTCGGGTTGAAACACTAGCTGTCTTTCCAACAAAGCCAGAAATGGAAACAACTATAAATGAGTACAAGATAAGATAGACAGATTCCTATGCAAGACAGCACAGTGATGACCCCCAGCTTAGACTGTTGTTTAAATACGATATTATACGTATGGATCAATAAATAAGTTTGCATTTGCCTCAGCTCCAAATGCTTGAAATACTCATGTATTTTTTTTTTACTCTAAAATGTTGCCCAATTAAACTCTACTGGTTTTTCTTACAGAGCCTCTAGATTCTAATTTACAAATAAAATCAAGAGAAGCAATTAAACGTTAAGTACTATCAGCATGTTTCCCCAAGTGATGCACATGTGCAAGAGAATAGAAGCAGTCCAATCTTGCTACAGAAGGCCAGGTTACAAATTGAAATACATTTGTATTACCATTACTCGCAGGCTTCACGCTCTAGCGACTAGTAATATTGGGCATCAAGCTCCCCATCCGCGTACAGAGGAGACAACCCGACCACAAGGCTCGGCTACACGGCAGTGGCTGCAGATCCACCTCACTCCTCCAGAATCCAGGAGGAGCGTGGACACAGAGCAGGAGAAGCTGGATGCTGGGACTGGGCAATAGCAGCATGTGCAGCAGCACAGTGCTGGAGGAGACTTCGATGAGGACCACCAGTCCTTCGATGAAATGCAAGTTAGAGCTCAGCTGGCCGGCTGCCCGCCCGCTCCCGCCGCACTCTGCCCTCCTCCAGCACACCACAGGTATCAGCACTCATCAAGCACCATGGATTTTATAACTCTTTGCACATGCCAGAATCCAACACCAGCCGAGAATGATGGATCAGGTCCTCTCAAGAGGTTCGGGTGAAGGCCCTTCCACTTGGAGGACTGAACCTCTTCCCATTTAGCCATCTGGATCTCCTCACCTTCTCATTCACCCCCACTAACAACAGCCTCTTCCCAGACAGGGGATTATTGCTTGGCACAAAACGGCCCATTTCTCCCCGCTCACTGCACAGCACAGGTCTGCCCAAGACACACACAGACTGAAAGCTGGAAGCTCCCAAGTGAGACCACCCTCCTGCAAAAAGAACCAAAGCAGATCTCAGACTGGCAACCACCTCAAAATCCACCCCTTGTAGCTGCATCCGGCAGAAAAAGGAAGATAAAAGAAATGTGATTCCTAACAAAAACAACCACCTGAATAAGGGAGAGGGAAAACAGATGGGAAAATCTGTTCTTATGGAATCTGTTGCTTCCTTGGGGTCACACCCAACTGTTAGTCGGTTACCCCAACTGAAATGATAAATTCAAGTGTTTAAGCATGAATCAAGAGGTCAGTCATGTTCTGAGGTGGCTTTTATGATATAAAAACATCAGAGAAGCCAAGTCCCCAGAGTATTTCTTAGCTAGCTCAACAACAGCACACAACAGTTTCCTGGCCCATTATTGAGCACACGGGCTGCTATTCCCTTGTAAACTGCCAAGTGGCTCAACACAATTGCTAGATATTTTTTCCTTTTTCCTCCTTACAAAAGCATCTGAAGACTGCAGGGGGCTTCGCTAACGGGGAGGTGGTCCCTTTGGCAGAACATAGCTTTATTCAAGTCATTAAAAAAAACATGCAAAGAGTTCACTCTTGTCAAGTTAAGCACATTGGTTTCACTAAATTCCAATAAAACCAATTCCAACCAAACTCTCTAAACCAATAGAGAAAAAGACAGTCCCATTAACAACCATTTGTTTTCTGGCAGCAGCTACAGTGAGTACTTTCAATAACCACTTTTTGGGTGGTTTATCTGTTTGCCATCTTCATCTAAAACCCCTTTGCTCATAGAAAAAAAAAAGTTGAGTATTGCTTTAAAATAGGCATTAGACCAATTAATTCCTTTAAAAATAAAATCCCACCTGACTGCTGGTATTGGGAAATCTCACATCTCCTTTTGAAACATTCAGAGTTTTGGCCAACAAACCAGGTACAATCCAGGAGAGCAATTCCCATGACTGCACCTGTCCAGGATGCCAAAGCACTAGGAGAACCGGGCACCTCTGCTTCCCTGTGAGCGCAATCGGAGAAGGCTGCACCGTGTTTCACCTCACAAGAGAAGAAAACCCTTCCGAGAAGCATAAAAACAGAACCAAAACTTTGCACCTGTGACATCTACCTCATCTGTGGAACTAAATAAAAAGACATTCACAATTGTTTTTGAAATTACTCCGTGATGGGGCTTTTAATGCAAACCCTCACCTGAGGGAAGCTGCTGGAGGCGGCCGCCTCAACGCTGCTACGACGATTTGCAGCAGCAGAAGACCTGCCGTTGTGCCAAGGTAAAACATTCAACACGTACACGTTTTGTGCCCCAGGTTTGCCAATATAACAATGAATTTATTCACAGTAAACAAAAGAGAAGCACTTTACAATGCATCAACAATGTAGTAAGAAACAATTTAAGAAGTCACAGTTTCTGAAACTGCTGTCACCGAGCCCATACATTTAACACTTACTTAAATAGCTAAAACTGCAGAAAGGTGTTGCTGTAGAACACAGTTACAAAGAATCTGATGCAAAACCCTTGGGCAAAGAAGAAAGGAAAAATAAACAACTAATTTTAGAACCTGAACACTCCATTAGCAATTCTCACCAATTAAAATATGATGCAACTGCTGTCAACAGGAACATTTTAGTTGCATTTTAAGCATAGATTTACATACAAAAAAAGCAGGAGCTACTTGACTGTAAGAAGCAGCAGTATATTAGTTACTAGTAACTTGAAGAACAACAAGTAGAAACATTGTAGGGATTCTCATCGCATTTCTGCCCCCGAATCCTTGTTTCGGCTTTGACTGCTCTACCTCTGCTATAACATTTAGTTCAAAAGCAGCTTAGAATCATACATTCCAAGGAAAATCAACCAAAAACGTAATTCCTAAACTCACTTGTAATAGTGATTAGCTCAATACTTAGTTATTTGCAGTCTATTAAGCAGGCAACTTTATTGCCTCAACTTCAAATTTCCCATATGGAGGGGAAGAAGGAATAAAGGTACCCAATCTTCAGAGAACAAGGATGCAAAATACTTGGAGATGGGGAACTGCACCAGCTTCCTGCTGAGGTTGCCTAAACAAGGGCATATATAAGTGTACATTCATTACAATCACTAAGCCTGCTCTTCGAAGTCTTAGCAGAGACCTGTTTATTTTGAGATGCACTTCACTACCTGCTAGGAGGTGACAGGAGGTTTCCTTCTCTCCCCACCCTCCTGGAGAGCTTTCTAGGACTGTAACGAGAGAATATTTCTAAGCATACAGAGCTGTGACACAGAGCACGGCTGTGACCCTTGCTGGTACTGGGGTTACTTCATGGACATTCTTCTTCCAGAGAAGTCCAACAGGCACAAAGGCAGCAATCTGCTTATTGCTTCGGATCAGCTAACGTCAACAGGCTTCTGTTTATTTCTGCAGGGGTAAATGGCAAAGCCAGCACACTGGACAAGCTATTTGATTTCACATCCTGCTTGTTTACTGTTCACCACTTGCTACAGTGAATCCTCTTCTGCTTTCTCCTGGGAGAACCAACCCTGCTTCCAATCCAGTGCAATACAAGCAGACCAAGGAGCTCCAGTTGTAAGACATTGGATGCTAAGAGCAATAAATCAAATTTAAGGTGCTTTTTCAGGAGTACAGGTAACAGAGCATCTCTAACATCCCTTAAGGTTCCTATACAGAGAGAATATGGGCAGAGTGACATGCAGCAAAGCGAGCGACTGTCCATTCTGCCTGCAAGGAGGTGCCAGAGCCTTCTTCTGTCAGTAGGATAAACTGACCAAGAGAAAAGCTTCAATATCCCACTCTGTCAGGGAGACAGCCACATTTTATTTTGAAAAACAGAACAAAACAGCTGCCACAGGACCAAACATCCAACATTTTGCTCCTAAATACCAATGCAGCTCTTCAGGGCTCAAGGTCTCATTCATTACGTATTTGAAAGCAGAGAAAGGGATTTTTCAAAGCAGCTTTGCTTAAGCTAAGCATCCAAGCCTCAAAACACCTAGATTTTTGTTAGAAAGGCTTCCATGCTATGAATGCAAAGTCCCTCAAAGCAAGCACTGGCACAGGATAAACATATTCAGGCATTACTGTAGCATTTATGCATAGAAAACCTGCAACATCCATGTCAATTGAGATTTTATGTGTCAGTTCTGCTGGCAGGAGCATGACGTGGTCAAGTTTTAAGTTCTTGAATAATGATGGGCCATTTTCTAATGTCTTGATAATTAAGAAAACTACTACCTCAACTCCCAAGCAAATTTAGAAATGCATAATAAAACCACATTAAAAAACAAGGCCACATACTAACTGATTTTACCTTTGTCATAGTTCACTTCAGGACTAATTCAAAACACTGTGAGTCCATGCAAGAAATGCAACAAATACATTTCTTACAGGGATTGCATGAAGTTCATTTCCTTACTGCCAACCAGTTGCAGAGCTTATTTGCCAGTACTGCTTCTTTCCACTTCCCATTAATAGTGATAAAAGGCAGAGAAAAGGAAAAACAAACCCAGAACAACAATACCAGGAGAACATCTCAGTATCTTCACCGTTTTTCTTGTGTTCTGCACCCTCATTCATCTCTTCATCTTTCTGGTTGGAAAGAGCCTCTGTTTAAGCTACCAATATGCAAAGCTCAAGGCATAAAGCAGGAACATACTGTGCCCTGGCAGCTACGTATAGACAAGGCAGCTGTACAAGATCGACAAGGCATAAGCCTTCGAATAGCCCCAATTCACCTGGAGGTCATTTTGGGGAGCTCTCTTTTAAGACTATGATGCCTGACAAAGAAGTCAGTTCTAGCCAGGTTGGCCTTGCAGGCAACAGGCATCAGCACAACCACAAGATATTGGAAAAAGAAAAAGTTAACAGCATCCAATGATTATTTTTCTTATTTTTCCTCTAAGGATTTATCAACATACAAATGTAAAAACTAGCTGTTTTCATTAAAAATTAGCCTCCACCTGGACATCTCTTGTCGGTCATATCCCAGGTTTCTCTGCTTAACACAGAAGTGTACATTAATTTACACCTTCTTGAGCTGCTTTGCTTCCAAACTGTCCATACACAGCTGACAAAGGCCAAAGCTTCCCAGGAGCAACTCTGGCAATCGATGGAGTCACATTCCTGTCAACATAACGCAGGAATATTCAGGTTCCCAGCTTTCTCTGGAAACAAACTTTGACAGGAGTTTACCTCAGTTAAATCTGAAGGAAAACATTTGTAAAGATACCTAAGCATCTAAAGAAGCAAGCAGTCCTCCAAAGGGCCCACAAAAAGCACCAATTAGCCCACTTGGAGAATATCTGCATCCCCAGGTGACACACAAAAATGAGGGATCACTATTTGGTCAACAGGCAGGATGACAATTTTTAAAATGGAAGCACAGTAACTTTAGCAAGCAGAAATTAGTCTCATTTCTTTCATAATTTCTCAGATTAAAGTTATATATTAGCTAAAACACGGTGTTATTACTATGCCCTAGGCTTCAGAGGACATCATGCCACATGTTCATTTGGCTGCTAAAAAGCAGCAACTACATGATTAGCATTTTTTCAAGGATAGTTGAGATTAATAGTTTGAAGTCATTTCTTTAATTTAACCATGAAACTCAAACATTGAAATTAGAGCCAACTTTAATAACATTTTATTTCAGAAAATGCCAAGTATGTTAGTCTTTCAGCACTGATCAAAAGACAGATAGGGTCCTCACTGTTATCTCTACTTTCCGTAATTGGATACAAATCCCAACTATTAAACTTGCACAACTTGATAACACTATGGATTTAACCAAGTGCAAGGATATAAGTAGAAACCATTGTTCCCTCTGCAGAAACGCAGAAACCGAGTGAAATTTTCACCCTGCTGAAGTCAAGAGCTCCTGTTCAGTGAGTTATGGGACTAACACCACACTTCAGAGGTGAGAGGGGCTGCAAGACTGTTGCCCAGCAGGACCTGCTGTTCAGCAGAGGGTCTCAGCAGGGACATGGGAGAGAAGGGCGAGCGAACCGACATCTTCCCCATGGCCTTGCACAAGTTCCTCATCCCTCTGGCCAAGACGTCCATTTTCTGAACAGGATGGGAACCTGAGTGCTCTCAGACTCGGAAAAGAAAAGGTGGCAGTGGGCGAAGGTGCAGTAGAGGAAATCCCTTCCCAAACAGCAGCACAAACAACCCTCCATCCTCCAAGTCCAAAGACGAACACATGGTGTATAGACATTGTACATCCAGACGTCTCCAACATCCCAACACAACTGAGGGAGTTTTAGCTACCCCCAAATTGTTTTTATGGCTGTTTGGATGTGCCAAAGTCCCTTGCTCTCCCCTCTGCCTTAGCGAGGCTCTCACTCCGGCTGCTCCTGCAGCTGCACGAGCTCTTGGAAAGCAGCGTCCTGGCTCCGTTAACCAGAATCAGCTGCTACAAACCTGCTAGCAGATATCAAAGCCGTTCCTGACTTGTCTCCCCAGAAGCAAAGCAGCAAGCCTGGCTCTCACAGCCCAGGAAGGCTCATTCAAGATCCTTTATCTGCAAGGACTCCATTAGTGACTCCCTGGCATGTAACGCATATTTTAAAAACACTGAAAATAAGGCATAATTAAAATGTAAGAAGTGTCATCTTCATAAAAGCCACAGAACTAACTAAAGTCTTGGAGGGCCCTCTCCTGTACGTTCCGTATTTCTCTATGTGCACAACACACCTTCATCTCTAAAATCTTGGATAAACAAAGTCAGGCTTCTTGGTACCTTTAAAATAGCTGAAATAGTCTTTGATTAGTGCAGAGGGAAAAGCTCCCAGGGTATTTTTCCTTACAAGCAGAAAAGTTCTGTGCAAATTCAGTCCAGAACTATGAAGACTCAGGAGGGAGAAAAAAAAATCCGCTTGCAGGGAGTAACCAGGTCAGCAACAGTGTGTTTAAGAAAGGAGCTCATTCGGAGTTATGAAAAATACTTTCATTTATGCATCTATACTAATATATATATATATAAAAATAAAAGCAAATATCACTCCTTAGATGACTGGATAATCACAGCAATATATAAAAACTGCACTACAGTGCACTTTCTTTTTCAAATAAGAAAAAAAAACTTAAAAATTTGTCTTTTCTAGACAAAACTCTGGGAAACTATTTAGTAAGGATATCACAGTGCTGTTAATATTTATGTCTTGCTGGTAATGTGAATTTAGATTAATGAGCACACCGACCCCATGGAAACAACCTCTTTTACCTTGTCTTGGTTTGATTTATTAAGCAATGCAATTACCAGTGACAAGTCCACAGCGCAATGCACTAAACTAACACTTCAGAAAGTGCAAAACCTTCCCCGCGTAATTTCTGTGCAAGAACGACTCCTTCCTCTTACTGCAACCAAAGCAGCAGAAAGCAAAAAATCTACTAAAAACAGGGGAAAAATTCACTACCGCCTCCCTAACAAAGGACAACCGCACAGGCTCCTTCCCTACGTGGTTCATTCACTGAATGGAACAAAGAAAAATTAGCCTTTATGTTTCTTCACAAGGAAAAGTGATTTGCAGGAGAGAAAATAAACAGTGACCTCTGTCTTTCATTCGGGGAGAACTGGAAAGCAGACGCGGAGCGGGTGGAAAGGTGCTTTTAATTTGTTTGAGCTCAGCGCAATGAACGCCTTCGCCCCGCGCCCGCGGAGCTCCCGCGCGGGAAGGCTCGCGGCGGGAACTGCAGGGTTAATGGGCGGCCGGGATTCCCCGCCAACACAAGCGCCCAGGATTTGCCATTGGACACCGCGGCACCGCTGTCCTGGGAGCCCGCGCGGATCCTCCCGCAGCCTCCCGGCTTCGCGCATCTCCCGTGCGGCCGCTCCGAGGTGGCACCGTCCCCACTCATGTCCCCATGTTCCCCCCAAATGCCGCCGTGCGCCCAGGCGGCTGCTCCGCGCGAGAACCGGAGGTGCAAAAGCCCCTGCAGGGAAGCAGCGGCTCCGCGGAGAGCCCCGAAAGCGGCCGGGGCCGCCGCGCGAACGGCGCCGGCCCCGACGGAGGCGGCCGCGCTCGGGGGCATCGCGCGAGGCTGAACCCACAGCTCGAGCCCACGCGAGCGGGACGAGCGTTTGTGCCGGCGAGGCCGGCGGCTCGGCCCGGCCAGCAGCCCGCGGCGGCTCGGCCCCGGCCCTCGCACCGGCCGGGAAGTTGCTGGAAGGAGCGGGCGGCGAGGGGGTGACTGCCCTAAGCGCAGGAATGAGAGGGGAGGGAGCAGGGAAAAGCCAAATGGAAACCAGCGGCAGCGCGTTTTTAAGGACGGAACTGGAAGTTCGGAGCAGGCTTCCAGAATTTGCTCCTTCCTTCATCCCCACGGCAGGGAGCGGCCGCATGGGGGGCGCAGGGCCAGGCGCTGCCCCGGCCGGGGGGGTCCTCGCCTGCGTCC